>JADRCD010238821.1:32404-44998 GCA_019843815.1 Montemys delectorum
CACACACACACACACACACACACACACACACAGTAGCAGCAGCAGCAGCAACAGCAGCAGCAGCAACAGCAACAGCAGCAACAGCAGCTCTGGTTTCAGTCTTGTTGAAACCTAAGGTAGGTGAAGGTCCTTCTTTTGTGTGCTTCAGCTCTTTCTATTTTCACTAACTCTTTTGAGACAAAGTGTCACTATGTTGTCCAGACTGGCTTTCAGGGGTGAAGACCTCCCATCTCAGTCTCTTGAGTACCTGGGACTGGGAAACCACAGCAGCAGCCCCCAAATGCCTTGTATGTTTTTGCTGTGGTACTTGTTGTAATTTTCGTTAATTATTTGCTGTGATATGGCTAAGGCCCTCCCACTCATCTAAGTACAAACTCTATCAGGACAGGAAGCTAGAGTGTCTTATTCATGCTCTATCTCTGGCTTAGAGCCCAGACCCATGGGTCTATACATCATTCAATTAATAGTCATCGAATGCGTCAGTCAAGAATTTGCAGAGAAGCAAAATCAATAGTGTCTGTGTGTGTGTGTGTGTGTGTGTGTGTGTGTGTAACCCCAAACCTAAGCAAATGGATTTGTATATGTGTTCACCTTCAAGTAGGTATACAAAGATTTATGGTAAACAATTGGCTCCCATGGTTACAGAGACTGGTCAGTTCTGGAACTTGCAGGTGAGTCAGCAAGCTGCTGATACAGGACAGTTGATGACTAAGCTATAGTCTAAGTCTGAAGCCTGGCAGAGTTAAGGCTGGAGACCCAGGAAGAGCCAATGTCAAGAGTGCAGACAGGAAAGGGTTGACGTTCCAGGTCAAAGTCAATCTAGCTGGAAAGATTCTCTGTGACTGAAGGAAGGGTCCATTCGGGTTCTCCGGGGATTGGATGAGGCAGGGGGATTCTCTCGGGGATTCTCTCTGACTGGAGGAAAGGTCCATTCAGGCTGTCAGGGATTGGATGAGTCAGGGGATTGGATGAGGTCATGCTTTCTGGTATGGGGAATCTGCTTTACTAAGCCTTCTGATCTAACTAAGTGCTGTTCAAAAAGACAAATATTTAGAACAGAACTCAGGACAATTACAGTGAATTTCTGGCCAGCCAGAGGCTCTTATTTGGAAAAAAAAAAAAAAAAAAAGAGCCAAACAACACACAGAAAAAGAATAATAGACCAACTATTTCTGCATCCTGTGGCCTGGTCAAGAAGACACATCAAATTATATGTATATTAAGATAACAATAAATGATTATGTAAAAACAAAAATCAAAGGGCCAGTGAG
Organism: Montemys delectorum; assembly: GCA_019843815.1. Taxonomy (NCBI): domain Eukaryota; kingdom Metazoa; phylum Chordata; class Mammalia; order Rodentia; family Muridae; genus Montemys; species Montemys delectorum. The sequence goes on from JADRCD010238821.1 coordinate 33,676, forward strand.
GTAGCTCAGTATATAAAGGCCACACACACACACACACACACACACACACACATACACACAAATAAATGTTTTGGTTTTTTTTTTAAGAAAAGGCTTGAAGCCTCCAACACTTGGGCACTGAGACAGAAGGATCCCAGTAAGTACAAGGCCAGACTGAGCTTCAAAGGGAAACCGGGCTACAAAAAAGAGGAGGAAAAGGAGAAAGGAAGGGAGGGAAGAAGAAAGAAAGGAAGGGAGGAAGGGAGGGAGAGAGGAAAAAAGAGAGAGAGAGTGGGAGGAAGGAAGGAAGGAAGGAAGGAAGGAAGGAAGGAAGGAAGGAAGGAAAAAGGAGAGAGAGTGGGAGGAAGGAAGGAAGGAAAAAGGAGACGGGGTGGGAGGAAGGAAGGGAGGGAGGGAGGAAGACAAAGGATAGTGTCATGGCTGAACACAGTCAATACTGGATGAATACCAATCTTAAGCAGCCAGTAAGACACCTCTTGTTCCCTGTGTGTGTGCTGTCCAGGTTTCTAGCCCTCCTGATGGCTGCACTCCTACCCTGGGATTGGGAGACATTGAGGAGAGGCGGCTTAGTCTTGTTCACTTGGGCAGGAGCTACAGGTGTCTCTCTACCTCCTCCCCTCAATCTCAAACACACCACACACACCTATGCCTCCCAATGTAGAAGCAACCCCTTCTATTCCTGAAGTTCCCAAGGCCAGGCCAGGGGACACTGCCCAAGACAGCCACCAGCCTACCCATTTCCTAGTCCAAGGAACAGACGCTTGTAACTCAAGCAAGTCAAGCACATGAGACACCTTCAGGTAACCAGCTATCCATAACAATTAAGGAGGAGAACAGGTTAACAGCAGGAAACTTCAAGAGTGTGGAGCCTTTGGCCCCCAGCACAGACCTGCACTCCACTCATGTTAGGTGGCTGATGGACAGTTGAACTATGGGGTCTAAAATGTCAGCATTAGCGAATAGAATGTTCTCATTGCAATTTTGTTCCAAAGGCATCTGAAAAGTCTTCATTTCTTATGACCTTGTACACAGAAGAAGAAAAAAATCCAGACACATAAAGTTTCCAACAGGCAAAACCGAATAATTCTTGGCATTAAAATATACATGCACTTTAATATTCAGAATGCAGGGGACACGCTTTCACACAGCAGTCAGAGTCTCAAGGCTAGCCTCAACCTCAACAAGTAGCTGCAGGTAGTTTTGATCTCCTGATCCTCCTGCCTCAATCTCCGATGTGTTGCCATTAAATGACAAGAATGCACCACCATTCCCAGATCATAAATAAATATACATTGGAAAAAATATTTAAGGGCCGGGACTGGTGGAAGCAGAAGCAGGAGAACAGAAAGGTCAAAGACAGACCGGACTGTATAATGTGAGGTTAAAGCCAGACAGGATGGCCTCGCACGGTTCCCTCAAGAAGAGGGCTGGACTTGTGGCTGAGTCGCAGGGCTCTTGCCTAGCACGTGCAAGGAGGCGGCCCCGTACGGGGACCCTGGGTCCCATCCCCAGTACAACATCAAAAAGAAAGGGCAGAAGAAAAAGTAAAAGAGAGGAAAGAGATAAGGAAGGAGGAGGGAGAGAGAGGGAGGCTAGCAATGGTCCAAAGTTTCTGGTTCTCTGAGATATGAGTGCAACAATTTAGCCACCGGCTCACTTGTTTGATCCTTCCACCCAGTCCCTTCCACGAAACCCTTTGCAGAGGCCCCCGGGTAGGCGCCTTCCTGAGCTGAGCATGCTCCTAAAAGGTTATATGTGAAAGAGATGTTTATAAAACAATTCTTTCCCACTGACTGTCCTGCTCTCAGAGGGACTTTATCGTCGCGGCTAATCTCCTTCCTGGCAACAGGGGCATCATGTACAAAGTAAGGAGTTCTTTTTGAAGTGAGCAGTCACACTCTCTCTCTTCGGTTTCCATCCAGAGAGATAGCTAAACATAACTTTGCCCTAAAACCTAAAGCCTTCAGCCAGCACCCACCTCCTCACCAGCAGCAGCCTCATACCTAGACTGGTCATTCTCTAGCCGGCTCCCTGTTGCCTAATCCTCCACTGTAGCAAAATGCCGTAGGCCAGATGTGACACAACAGAAGTTTGTTTCCCCACAGTTCTGGATGTCCAAACTCAAGATGGCAGCAGGAGGGGCTATACTAAGAGCATTGGCCAAACTTCTAGAGGACTAAGGTTCAGTTCCCAGCATTCATATGGTAGCTGGCAATCATCTATAACTCCAGTTCCAGGAGATCCAAAACTTCTGGCCTCCACCAGCACCAGGAACGTACACAATGCTTAAACATATATACAGGCAAAACACTATACAAATGAAATAAAAATTAATAAATCTTTAAAAAAAAAATTAAAGATGGTAGCCCGGGTCCTGTGAGGGTTCTTTCCTTGTTTTGTCTTCTCCTTATATCTCTACCTGGTCTCCCCTCTGGACCTGTCTGTCTACAAATTCCTTCTCACAAGGACATATAAGATGAAGGAGCTTCCATTAGTTGTTCCCTTAGTTGACTTCTTTAAGGACTTTTTAAGTGCAGTAACATTTCAATGTAGTTGGAGTTTAGAGTTTCTACATAAGAATTTAGAGGCAGACACAACTCAGCCCATAATATTAACAAAAAATATATCTGACCAGACACTATAGACTACACCGTCAACCCTAGCACTCGGGAGATAAAGGCAAGTTTATCTTTGTGAGTTCCAGGCCAACCTTTCGGACATAGGGAGTTCCAAGATAGCCAGGGTTACATGGTAAGACCCTGACCCAAATAACAAATAAATAAATTGAATACCTTTCTACCTAAGGAGGAAAAGGAGGAGTAAAACCATGTTATTGTTCCTAAGAATCTGCCAAAATCAAAAATGACTCAACACAAACTTAGTTTCCTGGAGTAACTTGTCTCTCTTCTCCACTGAAAACTACAAGACAGTAAGTCTCAGGCTTGGGGGTGTTCCTGAATCATCCGAGCTCTGGATGAAGGCAGAGTCTCTGACTCCCTAGGCATGGGATGGGACCCAAGAAACTGCGTTTCTAGTGGATCACAATTGGGGCTGCAGTAAAAATATGGATGACGTGTGATCTTTTGTTTGTCCCCACAGTACGTTCAGAGTCCAGCACCAAGCAGTACAGTTGTTGTCCCTAGGGAGGTGAGCCTGTCTCTCAGAACAGCCAAGGACTGGTTTGAGGTTCCAAAGCGAATTCATTAGTGGAAGAATAGGATCAGAAAGCCTGATTGGGGATCTTGTCCCCCTGCATTAGAGAGGACTCTACTGAAGATGGCTGGTGGGAGTCATATCTGGTTTTTATTGTCTTTTGACCCATCCTAAAATCACCTAACAGAGTCTCAATAAAGGATGGTCTTGATCCAGTTGGCCCATGGGCACATCTGGAGGAAGTTGTCTTGATTACAATCACTGGCATGTAAAGGCAGTACCTCTCCCTCTGTGGCCAGCACCTTTTCCTAGGTTTGGGTCCTGGACCATCTAACAGCAGACAGAGTGAGCAAGCACATATGCATTCATGTCTTTATGGATACGATGTGTCCAGTTGTTTTACTGTCCCTCTGCATTAGGTCCCTGTTATAATGGACTGCAACCTGCAATTGTGAGCTGAAACAGACCCTTTGTCTAATAAGCTGCTTTTTATCAAGGTATTTGATGAAAGCAACAGAAGTGGGATATTCCCACTAACAAGAGAGCTCGATAGTCTATTCTCAGAGCTCAGTGTTTCCCAGGTACAGTGGTTTCTCTTATGTAATTTAATGCTCTCAACTGTATGATGTAGGTTTTACAGGTGAGAAAACTCTGGCTTGGGTAGTTAATAGATGTCTCCACTGGCTGTCAACCAAATACACCGCAAGACAAAACAGGATAAGTCTGTTTTGAGAGCCTTGTACTTAGCCACTACTAACTACCCTTGAATAAGAATCTCTTCAACTCCCTTTGACCTGTAGACATATACCCTGGTCTAGGGCATGAGCCATGGCCTCCAGTAGTGGCACAAACATATAAACCCAGCTACTCCAGAGTAAAAGGAACTAGATTGCAGTTTGTAGGCCACACTGGAGACGAGCATGTGAAGCAACAACAAAAGCTGACCTGGGTGATGACGGTGCTAACCCAGGTAAATGAGGCAAATGGACAGCTGACCCTTCTGGAGAGCCACAAGGCAGCTGGGCCTCCCAGATAAGTGATGTGTATGAGTCAGGGAGTCGCCCACGGCTAGGAAACTTACTTGTCTCACCAAACCAGCCAGGTAGGTGAGTTTCCCTCCAATTTCAGTGAGCCAAACTTCCCTTGCTGTAAGGCCCCTCTTCTCTAGCCACCTTTTCTTCTTTTCTTTTTTTTTTCCCCCTCTTTCTTTTAAGAGGAGGATGCAAACCAGAAAGAATATATTTCTTTTTCTTACTACTTCTTGGTTACTATATGAAGAGATGGATTCCATTGAAACATTTCATAGGCATACTTATATCGTTATGTTCTGTTATTGTATCCCACCCACTGCCACCTTCCATTTTTCTTCTCTTGGTTGCCTTTTTTTTTCTTTCCTTACTTTTATGTACACAGATGTTCTGCCTGTATGTATGTCTGTATACCACATGTGTACCTGTTGCCTGCAGAGACTCAAAGAGCATGTTGGAACCCTAAGGACTGGAGTTACAGACGGTTGTAAGTCATCATGTGGCTGCTAGGAATGAAGCCAGTGACCTCTGGGAGAGCAGCCAGTGCTCATAACCACTGAGTCATCTCTCCAGCGGGGGATGCCTTTCTCTATTGACCAATTTCCTTTACCAACTCTTCCCTGCCCCTTCAAAATCTCCCGAGAAAGTAAGGCTTTGAAGGCCACAAGTAAACTTCACTTGCACCCTTTCCTTTCGTTCCTTCTTTCCCCAGCACATCCTCAAGAGCTCACAGGACAATGACAGTAACCTCAGGCTTTGTGGATGGCCTTTAGGTAAACACTAATTTGGCTCCCATTATATCGTCCTTTTAGGTCACCAACCAACTTTGGATTCCCAAAGCCTATGTGACTCATGTTCACAAAGCGTTTCCACCTCTCCCTCCGATGCCTGACTTCACCTGGGAAGAGGAAACATTAGCCAGGGCTGTGCTAAGCCTGGAGATCTGCTACTGATGCATACTCACTGGCCCAGGACATCCTCCAAGCATTAACAAGGAGGGGATTAACCAGTGTATCCAGCCATACCACCACTTCCTAACAATACCAAGAGGGAACCAGAGGCCCCACTCACTACAACAGTCATGGTCTCTCTTCTACTTACCCTAAAAAGATGCTCTTATACCAGGCAATACAAAAAAAAAAAAAAAAAAACCTACAAGCTCTTCTCATTCTCATTTTATCTTATATATCCTTTTCTGGGCAGAAGAGCAAAGCCAATTCCCCGTAGCCTGCCCAGTACCAGGGAATCCATCAACTCCCTCCACTCCAGTAAGTGCTAAGTATCCACTCAGGGCTTTACCTCACTCACTCACTCGCTCTGCAGCTCTGGGCTGTGTCTGCAGGAAAGAGGGAAGAGTCAAGCTTTCAGGTGGTAGTCACTGTGCTAGTCGGAGCAGAGATAGGAACAGAAGATGAGAGGGGACACCGGATAGACCACTTGCCACCTCTGTGCAGAGAATGGCCATAAACTGACCCAGCAGCATCCATCTGTCCATTTCCTAGGAAATCCTTTGTTTCTAAGAAGAAAAGTCAGAGGGGACCAGAGCACTGACTACCCAGGAGACAGCAGAATGGGAGCTTGCGACACCTTCTGAAATCTCTGCAGTATGTTCACTCAGTGTGACCAACATGCTTAGTCATGTATTAAAAACTGAAATGACTTGAACACAATAAGGAGTCAACTGTTAATTATGACATCCAAACAAGACTTCTGATTTTAAATCCCACCTTGGATCCCACTATGACGATTGTTCTTGGTTGTCAACTTGACTATATCTGGAATGAACTAAAATCCAGAGATGGAGGGCACACCTAATCCAGATCTTGAGGCAGGAAGACAAAATCCCTTTAATCCAGATCTTGAGGAGGGATGACACATACTTTTAATCCAGACTGACACACACCTTTAACCCAGATCTTGAGGCATAGTGGCCATGTTTATAAAGATCTATAATGAAAAGGAACTTTTTAAAAGTTGGATCCTGGTATGATACTGCATGCCTTTAATCCCAGCACTTAGGAGACAGAGGCATGCAAATCTCTGTTCAAGGCCAGCCTGGTCTACAGAGCAAGTTCTATGACAGCTGAGCTTAGGCAGTGAAGAAAACCATTGAAAACAAAAACCCAGTGAAGATGTAATTGAACAAGGAGGTCATGTTCCAGCCCCAGCATGCAGCAGGACTTAGCAGCTTTGGCCACATGATTCTGGCTTTAGAGTAAAGAAATCTTCCTCCATGACTAAGTAAAGTTACTGAGGTCAGATGTGTAACAGCCATCTCTCTACATGGAGGAGGTTCAGAGAGGCCATTGCTTGAAGCTGTAAAGGTGAAGCCTAGATTGCCTTTGGAGACCCCAAGATGCTAGAGATGCCAGAGCCATGGGATACCTGGCAAGAAAAGCTGCTAAGAAGGAGTAAAACCAGCCCAAGAGCAGGAAGTATGTTACAGTCAACAAACCTGAAAGGAGTTGGAGATCTGAAGAGCATTTTGCTTCCTGGCTGCCTTCAGATAAAGATGCTCCAGCATCATGTCTGCCTGCATGCTGCCATGTTTCCCACCATGATAATAAACTAAATAAATCTCTGAAACTGTAAGCCAGCCCCAATTAAATGTTGTCCTTCATAAGAGTTGCCTTGGTCATGGTGTCTCTTCATAGCCGTAAAACCCTGATTAAAACAGACACTAAAGGTCATGTGACCTTGAGTGGTTGCTCTAAAATCTCTGTTCCTTAGGGAGCCATTATGAGAAGTTGATGCTGACACACTTGATGCTCTTAGAACAGTGGCTGGCACATTTGTTATTGGATATCAATAAAATTTATATAGATATTGGAGATGGTCCTTAACGTCAGGGTTGCCTCCTGATAAATTCATCAGAAGCTGATGATATTGTAAGTAAAAACTACACTTATCATCCCAGCACATGGATGATAGAGGCAAGATGATCAGGAGTTCAAAGGTCATCCTCAAATGCATAGTTAGTTCAAGGTCAGCCTGTGCAATAGGAATTCTTGTCTCAAAACAAAAAGCAAAAGCCTTCACCTTGCTGTGGCTGCAGCCTTTGGCCCTGTTTCCCAGCCAATAAGACGTACTTTCTAGGTCTAATAACTTGTGGGAGATGAGATGAGCTTAAGGCTGAGTCACCCTGGCTATCTGCCAGACTTCCATTAGACTGCCATCGGGCTATGTGCAGATCATTAAACTGGTCAGGGTCAGCAGAGTGCTTGGAAAGACCAGCCCGCAGAAACCATGGCCACAGGTCCAGGTGGAAGCCGAGGACAACATGAGCTGCCCCACTGTGTCAAAGACTTGAGGAGAAGTTCAGTCTCTCAGTTTGGAGTTTTGGAGTCACAGCAAGAGGCTCCAAAACAGAGTTGACTCTGCCACTGAGTCCTGAATATGCACTACTTGGCCCACAAGAGTACCTGCAACTGTTAAACAAGTGCTTTGTATGTTAAAATAAATTTAAGGTTGAATCATGGATGAGGGGGTGGTTATTTATTACTCCTGTGTCATGAACTGACAATTTAAATCAAAACTCTAAATTGGAGCAGTACATTTGGAAAATGATGTTCCTCTTGTTCTTTCTTGCTTTGCTGATAATTGGAGTTTGGCACAAAGAAATCCAACTCCATTTCTTGCCAAGTTCACACTTCTTGGGTGCTAGTCAATGCAGTAGGTTGTGGCCATTAAAGGGCTGATGGAGACAGGCCTCAGGCCTCTCAAGCTCCTCTCCTGGAACCTAACAAAGCAATGTCTAGTTGTACCCTGCCTCTGTTTGTCCTAGATACCCTGAGAACAGCATCAGGGGAAATCATCCTTAAGCCTGTAGGGCTCCTCTCAAGCCCCTCCCTGACAATGTCTAAGCACTTTGCACATTATCTGGTGTTAGCTCCTGGAACTGGGTTTGTGGTGGTAGAGAGATGGCACAATGGTTAGTTAAGAGGACTTGCTGAGCAGACAGGCAGACCAGAGTTCAAATTCCAGCACCCAAATGACTAAAAATGCAAGCTTTATCTCAAAAGAATAGAGATCAATATCGGTAGACATCCATTTCTGGCCTCTCCCCTCTAAGCCTACACAGGCACCTATACTATAATACACCAGCAGTTCTCAACCTATGGGTCACAACTCCTTTAGGGGGTGTACTGGCTGGCTTTGTGTGCCAACTTGACACACAGGCTGCAGTTATCACAGAGAAGTGAGCTTCAGTTGAGGAAGTGCCTCCATGAGGTCCAGCTGTGGAGCATTTTCTCAATTAGTTATCAAGGGGGTAGGGCCTCTTGTGGGTGGTGCCATCCCTGGGCTGGAAGTCTTGGGTTCTATAAGAGAGCAGGCTGAGCAAGCCAGGGGAAGCAAGCCATGAAGGAACATCTCTCCATGGCCTCTGCATCAGCTCCTGCCTCCTGACCTGCTTGAGTTCCAGTCCTGACTTCCTCTGGTGATCAACAGCAATGTGGAAGTAAGCTGAATAAACCCTTTCCTCCCCAACTTGCTTCTTGGTCATGATGTTTGTACAGGAATAGAAACCCTGACTAAGACAGGGGACCAGACCACCTTTCACAGGGGTTGCCTAAGACCATCTGTATATCATGTACTTACATCATGATTTATAGCAGTAGCAAACTCACTGTTATAAAGTAGCAGCAAAGGTAATGTTATGGTTAGGGATCACCACAACAGGAGGAACTATATGAAAGGGTTGCAGCATTAGGAAGGCTGAGGGTCACTGTTATCATGCACACACAACACAAGCATAACCTGTCACACACATATGCACACACAAGAAATCAATGAGACGATGCAAAGGTTCATTGCCAAGTACAAGATAAAATATAGACCATACGAAGTGGTCAAGGCATTAAGGCATGATAGACTGGAATTTAAAAATAAAGAAACTGAGAACGTAGGTCAGTTGCTGGAATGTTTGCCTAGTGTGGTAAACCCAACGGCTGCATCCCCAGCAGCTATAAGAGAAAACATGCCCTACAGAAAGGTGTTCTGAAAGAATGGCTGAGAGTTTACGGCAAACCTGGATGATTCTCTGAAAGTCTGTTTCCAAAAAACACCAAAAAGCCAGGCAGGCTGACACATGCCTTTAATCCCAGCACTCAGAAGGCAGAGGCAGGGGACTCTGTGAGTTCAAAGCTAGCCTGGCCTACATAGGAAAAGCCAGGATACCCAGGGCTACATAGTAAAATCTTGTCTCAAAACAAAAAGAAAAAAGAAAAAACAGATCCGGGAGGGAGCGTCATTCTCTCAACAACAAAAACTCATCTTATTTCATTTTCCTTGGTTGTAGTTAACTTGTAAACATATTTTACCTATGAATCTGCAGATAATAATTGTGTATAGTTCTGAAGGATAATGTGCATGAGCGCCGTGTATAAAGATCAAATCATTATACTTTCCCTTAAACAGGGAGGGTATCTTATCACTTCTTTAGGGAACATTCAAAATCCTCTCTTCTTATTTTTGAGTCCTTTCATTTCTTGAGACAGGGTCTTGCTATGTAGCTCAGGCTAGCCTTGAGCTCCTCGTCCTCCTGCTTCAGCCCTCCGAGGACTGAGATCACTGCTGTGTGCCACCATGGCCGTCATCTCTGATGTGTTCAGAGAGGTGTTCGTGTCAGAAAGTATCACACACTAGGCCCAAACAGTTCCACGCATAAGAGGTTTAATTGAGAGGGTGAGAGGGGGAAGTGGCACGGAAAGAGAGGAGTGGGAGAGAGAGAGAAATGGAGGAATGTTCCCCGTATATATATATATATGGGTTATGACGTATGGCCGAGGTAAAGGTGGGAGGCAAGCCCTAGGGATTTTGGGAATATGGTGGCTGTTGCCCTGGCAACAGGTCTGTGGACCTGCCCATACATAGGCGCAGGCTTTTGGTGATGCTAACAATCTCTACTGCCTACTTTGAATTAAACAATTAGTTGTTGTCACCCTAGTTCTAGGATCCTCTCATCCACTTATTGGAAGACACGTAAAGGTTAGGAATGGATTCCAGACTCAACTCTGTTTGTTCTCTCTTATCTGCCTTTGCTATGGACCCAGCTTCCTTGCCACATTTTCCTCGTCTATGAGATGGGACTATCTAAGACCCTTGCTCTAAGGATTAGGTAGAGCCTGTGAGTACAGTCTACCTCAGGGGTTATGAAATTGCCCCCATGTCCTCAGCATACACATTCACATATGAGAGACAGAAGTTTAGACCTAAACCTATCTTAAGTGACTACCCAGAGCCTAGCAGGGGACAGGCTCTGATTCAGGTGAGGCAGGTTCTCCAGGCAGAGCACTGAATGAGCCTGCAATGACCTTCATTCAGAAGAAATAAACACAGGTTGAAGCCCAACGCCAAGGCCAACACCCATATCTCTTTCTTACCCTCACCTTTGCTCACTTGGATAGCCAATCACAAGGCAGCCTGGGGTTGAGATAGCAACCAAAATGGGCCAAACAAACTCACCTGGGGTTGGGACTGGGTGGTTTATCACTAAGGAAGAACCAAAGCCAAAGGCAACTACTATCCTGAACTGGAGCTCCCAGCTTCCTAAACAAACAGCCTCTGGTCATCCTGGATTCAAAGGGCGCTTGCAGGGCTGGCCTGCGTGGCTGAACGAAGATAGAGTGTTATGCTGCTGCGACTGGCCTTGAATTTATTATGTAGCCAAAAACAACCTTGAACTTCTTTTTGTGTGTGTGGGAGAGGGTGGGGGTGGGGGTCCGGGGGAGGTAAGGGAGAATGAGATAAGATTTCTCTGTAAAGCTCTAGCTGTCCTGGAACTCGATCTGTAGATCAAGTTGGCCTCCAACTCACAGATATCTGCCAGCCTCTGCCTCCCAAATGTTAAGATTAAAGACATGGGCCACCACAGCCAACCTTGAATTTCTGATCCTGCCAAGTGCTATGATTACAAATGTGTGCCATAATGCCTAGTTAATATATTCAATATTATGGTCTCTATTCAAGAAGATGAATTTAAAACCCTAGCCAGGCATGGTGGTATACACCTGACAGCCTAGCTCTCTGGAGGTAGAGATAGAAGGATTGGGAATTCAAGGCCAGCCTGGGCTACATGAGACCCTGCCTTTAAAACAAACCACACACACTTATATAGAAAGAGACAGACTTTAAAAAAAAAA
>JADRCD010238822.1:0-17189 GCA_019843815.1 Montemys delectorum
AACTGTTGCTTTGAACTTATAATGAGTTTATAGAATAAAAGACTGCTTTGAACTTCCTGTTGACACCCTTTTACACCTCCCCTTCTGTTGTAACATTTTATCTATGAAGTAACTTTTTCTTCCATAGAGAACCTTTTGCCTAAAAAGCTATAAAGAGCTGAAAGCAATAATAAAGGTTGGTACAGCCTTTTTCTTCTTCACCCAGTGTGCATGTGTCTGACTTACTTCCCTTCCCTTCCCTCCCCTCCCCTCCTCTCCCCTTCCTTCTCTCCCCTTCCTTCTCTCCCCTTCCTTCCTTTCCCCTCCCCTCCCTTTCCCTACCCTTCCCTTCTCTCCTGTTCCCTTTCCTTATTTCTTTGGCTCAGGGAGAGTTAATGAACTCTAAGTCTCTAGCCTGGCCAGGAGAGGCCTCTGAGTCAAAGAGAAAAGAGACCAAGTAACTAAGCTTCTTTTCTTCTTCCTCTGCTGCTCTCAGCAGGAGTAAATTGCCATAAGCCATCGGCTTCTGGCCCCAGAGAAGGAGAAAGAATTAAATTGCCAGAAGCTATCAGCTTTTGGCCCCAGAGCAGCAAGAGAGAGTTAAATTGCCGAAAGTCATTAGCTTTTGGCCCCAGTCGCTGACACCATAACCCCTAGCTGCCTTCCTTGGGTACCTAGATGCTGTGCTGGACCTTGGCAGGTTTATGTGCATGAGCCCTTTGCCTGCATATAGTGTATCTATACTATACATGTGGCAATAGGTGGTTGTGAGCCACCATGTGGATGTTGGGAACAGAACCCAGGTCTTCTACGGTAACAACAAGTGTTCTTAACTGCTGAGCCATCTCTCTAGCTTCCAAGTGTATGTGTGCTTTTATTTATTAATTTTATATGCCTGTATAGAGCTTTAAAAAATGTTATTTATTTTATGTATATGAGCACATCGTTGCTCTCTTCAGACATAGAATAAGAAGAGGGCATCAGATCCCATTACAGATGGTTGTGAGCTACCACGTGGTTGCTGGGAATTGAACTCAGGACCTCTGGAAAAGTAGCCAGTGTTCTTACCCGCTGAGCCATCTCTGCTGAGCAACCTCTCCAGCCCTACCTGTATAGAGTTTAAATGCACCACATGTGTGCAGGTACCGTCAGAGATAACAGGTGGTTGTGAGCCACCTGATATGGGTGTGGGGAACTGAGCGTGAGTCCTTTGTGAAGAGCAGTAAATGCTCTTAACTGATGAGCCATTTCCCCAGTCCCTCAAGTGTGTGGTGCTATGAAGAAAGGTCTGGGGTTTGCTTGTACCCGGCAGGCCCTTCTGCAATGGAGACTCTCAGTGCAGACACTTCTCCATCTGGTGGCTCAGAGCTCAGCATCCCACGAATACTCTGGCCTGCCTTCCTGCCCAGTGTCACTCATCCCTGCAGAATTTCCCACTGTGTCTTGTGGCCTTGTTGCTAATCCTGTTTCTAATCCCCACATCCCTGCTTGGTGATGAGGAGGAGGCAGAGAAGCTGGGCTTGAGCTTTGCTGTGGCCTTGGGGTACCTCTGGCTTGAAGGAGTTGGTTGGCACCTGCCCTGTTTTCATAGCCCTCTGGGGTGTAGTGGGAGGGGGAAGTCACTCACCTTGGAAGGCAGGAAAGGAAACCTTCCCATAATGCACCTTGCCTTACTTCTGGCCCAGTCTAGAGAGCTTATACACTTTGCCTTAGCTCTGACTTGGCCCTCCGGTGCTGTGCCTTCAGGTAAAGGGCAGTTTTGAATCAGAGATTTGTTCTTGTCTAGTCTGGGCTCTGTGTTTGCCTCAAAGCCCAGAAGCTGAGTCTGCATGCATGACAGCTCAGTTCCCAGCTCTTTGAGATCTGTAATATATCCACACACAAGGCTCTGGCCTACAAGTTTATGGGCAGATAAAACACACACGCACACGCACACATCAGTAGCTATATATCCTTGTCCAATAGGGCCTTTGTGTTCTGTACTCCCTTAGAAGATCTGTGGGCTGGACAGCTTCACTTCACTCCACACAGGAATCAGGTTACACGATCTTATTAGAAATGGTTTTTCATGAGCATAATTTAAAAAAGCCTACATGATCTCTAACCCATCTTTATTTTTGTTTTTTGATAGGGTCTTACATGGTAGCCCAGGCTGGCCTTGAACTGGCAATGAAGAAACAGACAATTAAGGTTCAGGAGACAGACAATTAAGAAGTCACTTTCTGCCAGGTGGTGGTGGCGCACGCCTTTAATCCCAGCATTTGGGAGGCAGAGGCAGGCGGATTTCTGAGTTCGAGGCCAGCCTGGTCTACAGAGTGAGTTCCAGGACAGCCAGGGCTACCTACACAGAGAAACCCTGTCTCGAAAAACAACAAACAAACAAAAAAGAAGTCTCTTTCTAGGGGCTGGAGAGATGGCTCAGTGATTGAAAGTACACGCTGTTCTTCCAAAGGTCCTGAGTTCAATTCCCAGGACCCATACCACGCAGCTCACAGCTCTCTTCTGATGTGCAGATGTACATGTAGACAAAATATCCATATACATAAATATATAAATCTAAAAAAATAAAAAAGTCACCTAGTTTTGTTACTTTGTGTGCCTTACTGGGGATTGAACCCAGGGCCTCGCACATGCTGGGCAGGTGGTCTCCTCCTGAGGCAGGTCTCCAGTCCTTTTGTTTCATTTTCCATTTGAAATCCATTTTTTTCCAATAATATTTTTTAAAGATTTATTTATTTATTTTATGCATATGAGTACACACGGTAGCTGTACAGATAGTTTTGAGCCTTCGTCTGGTTGTTGGGAATTGACTTTTAGGACCTCTGCTCGCTACAGTCAACCCCACTCTGGTCAGCCTGCTTGCTCTCACTCAGGTCCAAAGATTTATTTATTTATTTATTTATTTATTTATTTATTTATTTTTGGTTTTTCAAGACAGGGTTTCTCTGTATAGCCTTGGCTGTCCTCACTCTGTAGACCAGGCTGGCCTCGAACTCAGAGATCCACCTGCCTCTGCCTCCCAAGTGCTGGGATGAAAGGCGTGCGCCACCACTGCCCAGCTCAAAGATTTATTTATTATAATAAATAAGTATATTGTAGCCATCTTCATTCAGATGCACCAGAAGAGGGTGTCAGATCTCATTATGGGTGGTTATGAGCCACGATGTGGTTGCTGGGATTTGAGCTCAGGACCTTCAGAAGAGCAGTCGGTGCTCTTACCTGCTGAGCCATCTCACCAGCCCTCAATAATATTGAGACAGGGTTTCATATAGCCCAGGCTAGTCTTGAACTCCTGATCTTTATGCCTCCACCACCCTAGAGCTTGGGATTAGAGATGTGGATCATCACTCTGGGTTCACATCAAACCCAGGGCTTCATGCATGCGAGTCAACCACTCTTCCAATGGAGTCACATCTCCAGGCAATTTGCAGCCTTCCATGGCTCTCCTCCTCCTCTCTGGGCTAGGAAGGATATGATTGGAGCACAAAGGGCCTGAAAGGCTCCTTCAGATGTGCTGCCACTCCTTGACAGGTGGTCCTGGGTTGTATGTATGTCTGGGGCATGTTGAGGAGGAGGAATGGGTAGGACAGTGCCTGGCTGTTCTTACTTCTCTTAGGAGCCTCTCACAGGGGCTACTGCTGGCTGGGTAGGCAAGATGGAGGTGTTACAAAGAATAAAGAGGCCATCAGGTGACTGTCATTATCTTACCCCATGAAAACTGGGAAAGCTCCTGGCCAACACAGGCTTCCTCCTGTCCCGTCCATCCCGTTCCTATCATCCTGTGGTGAGAAGCCACTGGGCTCTTTCTCAACGGGTGTCTCTCAGATGGTGGCTTTGTGATCCAGCCACTGCAGCTGTGTTGCCTGGGCTGGATCAGGGGCTCTACTTTTGTGGAACCTGCCTTCTGCTGATGAAGGAACGAGGAGCTCTTTGAGGTGAACCAACTTCTGAATGAAAACACACTCCTGAGACAGAGACAAGAGTGCAGGCACACAGACCCCGAAGCGGGCATGTGACTGGAGTGTGTATGTGTGTGTCTCTAAGGGAGGTGATACTCCTGGAAGCCACTTGTGTGCACCATGTGCCCAAACTGAAGCTGGAATCTCTGTGTTTGTTGATGATTGACAGATGGAAACTGGTTAGCATCGGCTGGTGTGAGAGCTGGAGAAATGGCTCAGTGGTTAAGAGCACTTGCTGTTCTCCAGAGGAGCTGAGTCTGATTCCCAGCATTGACAACTGGCAGCTCCCAACCACCTGTAACTCCAGCTCCCGGGGATCCGAATCCCTGTTCTGATGTCACCAACACATACATAGAGACACATACACATACTTTTTTTTTTTTTTTTTTTTTTTAAAAGACCAGGTGGTGGAGGCAGAGAGTGCCTGGAAGGACTCCAGCGGTCCTGAAGGCCGAGGCTGAGAGGCTGAGAGAATGCTGAGAGATCAAGTTTGGATAATAGATACAAGAGCAGAAGGTCTCAGACCTTGTATGCTGTTTGCTGTTTTAATCACCAAGGTGACACAAATTAGATTCTTCTTGTAAGAGGGAACCTCAGCTGAGGAACTCCTTCTAGACTGGCCTGTGCTATGTCTATGGGAGATGTCTTGAATACTGATTGATTATTTATAAGGTACCACCACTGTGGGTGGTACCACCCCTGGGCCCATAGTCCTGGGTTGTATAAGAAAGCAGGGCCGGGTGGCGTTCGCACACATCTTCAATCCCAGCACTCAGGAGGCAGAGGCAGGTGGATTTCTGTGAGTTTGAGCCAGCCTGGTCTACAGACAAGTTCCAGGACAGCCAAGGCTATGTTAGAGAAACCCTGTTCCCCCCCCAAAAAGGGGAAGAAAATCAGGTTAGGAAACAGGCTAGGGAGCCAGGAACAAGGTTCTTTTTTTAACCTCTGCTCCTGCTTGAGTTTCTGCCCTGACTCCCTCAGCGATGGACTGTGACCTAGAAGTGCAAACGAAACAGTCCATTTCCTCCCCGAAGTTGCTTTCTGTTGATCACAGCAAACCAGGACAACATAGAACCAACTCACAGTAGGGGGACACTCGACAGCTCTCCCCGTGCCCATATCCACCGCCTGGAGCTGCCTGCCTTTACATCACTACCACCTCTCGTAAGAGCCTCCATCTTCACTTCTTGAGTGCTTGCTGTGTGTCTAGAGGCTTGTACACTGGAAGCTTAATCCCCAGCGCCTCCTGTTAGGAGGCGGGGCCAGGTGTGCAGGTCCTGAGGGCTCCTCTACCTGTGTGAGCAGATTAGTGCTGGTTCTTAAGAGGCTGCAGGCTTCAGTTCTGTCTTTGCTTTCTTTCTCGCTACATTCCTTAGGTTCTCTCTTGCTCTTCTGCCTCTGTCACGAACTGGGGAAAGCGGGAAGACCCACACCAGAGGAAACACCTAGAATTTTTTTTTTTTTTTTTTTTTTTTTTTTTTTTTTTTTACACCACAGTTCTAGACCCATAAGAAATCACCCCCTAGCCGGGTGGCGGAGGCTCCTGCCTTTAAAGCTAGCATTTGGGAGGCAGAGGCAGGAAGATCTCTGAGTTCAAGGCCAGCCTGGTCTACAGAATGAGTTCCAGGACAGCCAGGGCTACACACAGAGAAATCCTATCTCGAGAAACAAAACAAAGAAAAACAAACAAACAAACAAACAAATAAATAAATCATCCTTGGGGCTGGGAAGATGGCTAGATAGGATAAGGGCTGCTGTGCATGAAGGAGAACTGGAATTTGATTCCCAGAGCCTGTATGAAAACAGCCAGGTATGGTGGCACACATCTGTAATCCCAGCACTGGAGAGGGAAGAGATGGATAGATCCCTGTAGTTCATTGGTCCACCACCCTAGTCTACTCAGCAAGCTCTGGACTGGTGAGAGAGCCTGTCTTAACAAAACGGAGAGGCTGGGGAGATGGCTCAGTGGTTAAGAGCACTGGCTGCTCTTCCAGAGGATCCAGGTTTGATTCCCCATGGTGGCTCAGAACCATCTATAACTCCAGTCTCAGGAGTTATATCCAAAATCTTCTTCTTTCCTCCATGGGCACCAGGAATGCACATAGCACACAAACATATTCAGGCAAAACGGCCATACACATAAAACAAACACCTCCCCCCCCACGGCCAAACAAAACAAAACAAGAAGGGAGCCTGACATGGTGGTAGCACAGGGTTTCTTTGTGCAGCCCTGGCTGTCCTGGAACTCACTCTGTAGACTAGGCTGGCCTCGAACTCAGAAATCCACCTGCCTCTGCCTCCCAAGCGCTGGGATTCAAGGTGTGTGCCACCACTGCCCGGCAATGGCAGCACACAGTTTTAACTCCAGCACTTGGAAGGCAGAAGCACACGAATCTCTGTGAGTTCAAGGACAGCCTGGTCTACAGAGTGAATTCCAGGCTAGTGAAGCTACATGGGGAGGCCCTGTCTCACAAAAGGGAAAACAAAAAGCAACCAAACCAAACCAAACCAAAACCAAAAACCAAAACCAACCAACTAAAAAAACAAAGTGGGTGTCAACTGAGGAATATGATGCCCAGGATTGACTTCTGGCCTCCACACACATAGACCTACTTCCAAGAACGCACATACAGACACACACACACACACACACACACACACACACACACACACACACAGAAAGAAAGGAAGCAAGCAAGAAAGAGAGAAAGAAAGAGAGGAAGAAAGGGAGGAAGAGAGAAAATTAACTTGTTTTCAGTTATTAGATACTGGTTAGATACTGGACAGTACCAAATGGACTGATAAGACTATCCAGAAGGTTCTCACCGTAGTAGGATCTGAGCATGCTTTCTCTCTGCTGGAACCTTCTGACAGTCTCCCCCAGGTTAAAAGTCAGTGTCTCTGATGCTTCCCCAGGATGAACTTATGCTGCTACCATTTCCTTCACTCACTTTCTCTTCTACTCCATGGCTAAAGTACCAAAGACCTGGGCCTTTTTAGTAAGTTGTCTGTGCACACCCCACAGGACACAGTATTCCTGCTTTAGGGAGCCTGGACGCTGATTTTTCTCTTTGCTCGGAAACCTGCAAGATTTCCTAAAGATGCCTTCTGTCACCTGCAAGCCACTGCAAGTCAGCTGCATCCCTAGCCCTTTATTATTATTATTATTATTATTATTATTATTATTATAGTTTTAACACAGGGCTTTTTAAAGGTTGCCTGGGCTAGTCTTGAACTCACTCTGTAACAAGAATAATCTTGAAGTCCAGACGACTCTCCTGCCTCTACCTCTCAAGTATTGGGATTACAAAGTTTTGCTTTGGGATCCAGGTTGAAGTCATCCTCCTGCCTTAGTCTCCAAAGTGTTGGGTTTCAGCCTTGCCCCAGAATGTCCTGTGCTTAACGCTTTTATTTTCAGTCCTGAGGATAGACTTGAGGTCTCATTCACTTAGCATATTATGTTACATTACATATCCCACGAATCCATGTTACAGCATCCCTGTCAGTGAGCACACACAACAGGGACGCGCATTTTAGATGCCTTCCTTCTGCACATCTGTCTGCCTGCATTTTCTGTCCTAAGACCCCTCCGCAGCTAAAGTGACTGTAGAAGGAGCAACTTCATTCTGAATAAATGAATGAATAAATGAACGAATGAACGAGGGCAGTAAGTAAACCGAGCAACACCTGGTAAGCTCTGCAACAAGTAAGGGCGCGGAACTTGCTTACCGCGCCTGCGCAGACGAGCACTCTTTTTTGGCAGCAAGCGCACCCTTTGCAGGCGCGGAAGGTTACAGAAGAGGGCGTGGTTTCAAGAGGCGTGGCCTCCGGGGCGTGGCGAAGCCTGCTTGGGGGTGTGACCAAGCCGGATGTCCCGCAGGCCGCGCCGAGCGCTGGCTCAGTCTCGCGCTGGGGTTCGTCCGCGCCGCGCTTAGCCGCTCCGCGCCTTGCGCTCTTCGCTCTCTCCGCAGCCAAAGCTCGGCAGTCCCCGCCACGCAGCTCCGCAACCATGTCCAAGCTGGCGCGGCTCGAGCGCGAGGAGATCATGGAGTGCCAGGTGATGTGGGAGCCTGACAGCAAGAAGGACACGCAGATGGATCGCTTCCGGGCGGCCGTGGGTACCGCCTGCGGCCTGGCGCTTGGTGAGTGCGGGGCACGCGCGCGGCTAGTGCACCCCCGTCACGGGCCTTCCCGGAAAAGCTCCTCCCGCCAGGGGGGACCGCTCTAGGAAGGTCCCTTCTAGCTGTTGGGATAAGCCTCTGTTAGATGGATGGATATCCGGCCGGTGTCCCTGTCTTAGGGTCGGGAAAGCCCGCTGGTTTGGGGGTACCCCTTTAGGGAGGTTCCTCCCTTTCCCTGCTTAGTTGCTGAGATGGTACCTTGATGAATGGTCCTGGGATTGGGGGATCCTCGTTGTCTTGGGGTCCCCCTCTAGAGAGGTTCCTCCTAGTTGTTGCCGTGGGGCCTCTGATGGATGGATGGATGGCCAGTGTCCCTGTCTTTGGGTTGGGGGAGCCCCCTGGCTCTGGGCCCTCCTAAGAGGTGCTGGTCTTCTGATGGTGTATCCTTCACTGTTTCAGGAAGCGTCACTACCTGTAGAGGCCCCCCGTTTCTGCAGGTGAGCCACCCTCTGGAAGTGGCAAACACCCCCTGGTTCCTCCGATCTTTGGATAGGCTTGCCTGCTTGGGAAGTGGCTCCTGGGGTCTTGACTTCCATCCTGGGAGCGGGGGTGGGGGGCTTCCTTCTGACCCTTACCTGCAGTTCTTTTTGAGTTCATGGGATTCATGTGACGGGCTCCCTCCATCTGCCTTTGCCAGGGACCAACTTGAAATTTCAGGTTCCTGAAAAGGTCAGAGTTCGTTCCTCCTCCTCCCTTCAAAGTTACCATAGAGCCCTTTCTTAGGTTTAAACTCCCAGCCCTAAACAGATCCTGCCTCCAGCCACCACCCTGGTCTGTGTAATTATGGGTGGGGCCGAGGCCCTTGGCAGGTGAGATCCATATGCCTTTCCCAGGGATCCATGGGGCTTGCTTGGTCCCTCCACCTGCTCTGCCTCCCTTCTCGAGTGTCTGCTCACATTGGTTGGTTGGTTGCCTTCTTCATCTTCACCTCTTTCCCCCCTCTAGCTGCACGGACCCCCTTGTTTCTGTTGGCATCAATGTCTATCTTGTTCTCAGGATCTGCCTCAGGGGGATCCTTCCTCAATCCTCTTTTTTTTTTTTTCCACTCTGAGCACCAGTTCTTGGGGTTCTCCTTCCTACTGTCTCAGTAGCACTTGGCTGTCCTTCTTCCATCCCCTCTGCATGGTGTACCCCATGCCCCCCTTGCTGGCTGGGATAATCTCCAAGTGCAGGTCTTCTGTCATTGCTGGCCTCCCAGGCTGTCCACGGTCCCTTGTTTTTTATGCACCTGCACACCACTGCTGGAGAGCCTGGAGACACGGGGGGGGTCCTTTTCTTCCCTAACAGGGCTCCGCCCCTTCCCTCCTATCCCTCTCACCTGGAGACTCACAGTCAGGGCTTGTAGGCTGGGCTTGCAGGCTGGGCTTGCAGGCTCTACTTGGAGGCTCTACTTGGGCAGAAGAACCTTAACCCAACTGGATCCTTCTCGGGATTGCATCCATCTTCCACCCTCCCTTCTCTGCCTGGACTTTATCTCTTTCTTCTGCCAGCAGTGATGAAGTACTGATCTGGTGCTCCTGTGGGCTTGGTAGGCCTGGCACAGTCACTCCACTGAGGGCAGCCCTTTGAAGTGGGCCAGAGCTTTCGCCATAGTAAGAGTAACTTACAGTAGGGAGCTGTAACCTGATACCCTGGTTGGACCTGGCTGCATCTAGCTTCCTAGCTGTGTGACCAGGATCAAGTCCTCCAGTGGCCTCGGGGCTTGGTTTCCTCATCTACAAAATGAGCCTAATGAGAGAGGACTTAGTGTACCTTAGGTGGCAGGAGTAGTCCTGAGCATTGACTACTGGACAGTGTCCCTGGTTAGAGGTTTACTGAGCGACCGCTCGTCTTAATCTCTGTCCTTCACGTCTCTGAGCTGTTGGGTGGTCCTGGGTTGCTCTATAGAAGCTCTGTGGGCTGTGTTGTGTATTTGGTGGGCTTACCAGCCCTAGTGGCTTCACACTCAGGTGCTAAGCAAGAGCGATTGCTGTGAGTTCAAGGATAGCCTGGACTACAGAGAGAGATCTTGTCTCAGAAAGAATGACTACAGAATAAAGCCGAGGGGCTGGATATGGAAAGCCAGAGCCTGCCTGCCATCTGTGCAGTCCTCTCACGAGGCAGCCACTGATGGTGGTTGCATGGCCCCTCCCTTTTCCCTTCCTCCATTCTCCTTCCCTCTCTCCTGCCTGGTCCTGGGCATCTTTCAGGCCTACCTCAAATGCTGTCTTTCTCTGTATTGTGTCCTTTCTCTCCCTGTATCCATGTGCTTTTTTTTTTTGGGAGGGGGGGTTCCCTCCTGCCTTGCTGGTTCACGGATGCTGAGCATTCTTGTGTAGAGTTAGAGCTCTTCCCCATCCCCAGTGGCTCACTCCTGTCTCCTTTTTCTTCCTCTTGAGACAAGGTCTCATTATGTAATCTTGGCTAACCCTGAACTCACTATATAGATCAGGCTGGCCTCAAGCTCTCAGAGAACCACTTGCCTCTGCCTCTCAAGTGCTGGGATTTAAAGTCAGGCATGCTCCACCACCTTTGGCTGACCTTGAACTTATGATTGCAGGCATACCCCCCCCCCCACTTTCATATCA
Organism: Montemys delectorum; assembly: GCA_019843815.1. NCBI lineage: Eukaryota > Metazoa > Chordata > Mammalia > Rodentia > Muridae > Montemys > Montemys delectorum. Next base: position 10,687 of record JADRCD010238822.1, read on the forward strand.
AACTAAGATTTTTAAATGCTAGCACATGGTTTAGACTCTTGGTTGAGTATTAAAACACACTGGACTGAATGTGCCTGTGATTGCCTGGGCCTCCAGTTGCAGTCCCTGAGAGGGCCCTCGGCTCACCCATGATATGGCAGAGGCGGAGGTAGGACCCAGCAGTGGAAGAGTCTCCACGCGAGGTCCTGGAGATACCCATTACCATCAATGAGGTCCTTAGGTTTGCAGGGCTGGCCACACCCCTCAATGCTGCTGCTGCTGGGTGCTCTTCTGTTCTCTTAAAGTCCTAGGGATTCCTAGACAAGGCTCTACCAGTGAGCCACACTCTCCAACACTCTCTCTGTCTCCCTTCCTCTCTTCTTCTCTGTCTCTCTCTGTCTCTCTCTCTGTCTCTGTCTCTCTCTCTCTCTATATATATGTATATGTATATACATATACATATATATATGTGTGTGTGTATGAATTTTTTTTTGAGACAGGGCCTCTCTGTTGTCCTGGGTATACTATGTAGATCGGGTTGGCCTTGAACTCACAGAGGTCCTCCTGCCTCTGCTTCCTGAACCCTGGGACTAAAGACATGGCTGGCCAGACAGGGTCTTAAAAATTGTTGAGACTGGCTTGGAACTTGCTCTGTAGACCAGGTGGGCTTGGCTCCTCTTCCTGCCTCAGCTTCCTGAGTAGCCAGGATTACAGACCTGAGCCACCAGGGCCGGCCTAAATCCACTTTTGTGTCCAGAGAAGATTTCTAGCACCTAGCCAGTCTCAGGAAGTTGGGAAACCTTTTGCATCCAGACCTGGCCATTTCTTTGCTAGGGCCCAGGTGACTAAGCCTGAGGGAGGGAGAGGAGCCGTGGGGCCTGTTTGGCTAGTGTTGGTTCGCACAGGTGCATAAAGCTGACTTACCAGTAGAACTGCCCCAGCCTTGTGCTGCCCTCCGCCTGCCTCAATTAAAGCACTGCACACTATTGCATATTAACTCTCTTGTTGGCTGGTCATATGTGGATGGCCTCAGTATATACAACCAGGGTGCCATGTGTGATCTTCATGCAAATGGAGGGGCGACATCAATGACAGATGCCTTTGGGTGCCCTTCCTCTGCAGGGAACTGTTCTGGGCACTTCCTAGGTCCTGACAGTGACCCCAAGATAAACACCATCAGCTTCCTCATATAGAAGGAGAAACTGAGGCTCATGTGAAGTCATTAATGTCTGAGGTCATATAGAGTGGCAGGGGTTGGATACAGACAATTGAATGTAGGAGGGTTTCTTGGTTTTTTTGTTTTGTTTTGTTTGTCTGTATAGCCCTGGCTGTCCTGGAACTCACTCTGTAGACCAGGCTATCCTTGGACTCAGAGATCCACCTCCCCCTGCCTTTCTAGTGCTAGGATCAAAGGCCTGCACCTCTGCGCTGCCGCCACCACCACCTGGAATATTTTTATTTCTTTTTTTTTTTTTTTAAAGATTTATTTTATTTATTGTATATGTGTGAGTACACTGTAGCTGTATAGGTGAGCCTATACATGTGTGTGGCTGCTGGGAATTGAACTCAGGACCTCTGCCAGCCCCACTCGCTCCGGCATAATTCATTGTAGCTGTCATCAGACACACCAGAAGAGGGCGTCAGATCATTACGGGTGGTTGTGAGCCACCATGTGGTTGCTAGGATCCAAACTCAGGACCTTCGGAAGAGCAGTCAGTGCTCTTACCCGCTGAGCCATCTCGCCAGCCCCCCAGTATTTTTATTTCTTATTACGTGCATTCATATGGCTGTGTGTGGTTAGGCCCATGAGTGCTGTTGCTTACAGAAATCAGAAGAGAGCATCGGAAGTTCTGGAACCAGAGTTAATGCAGTGGTGAGCTGTCTGACCTAGGTGCTGAGAAACAAACTTGGGTCCTCAGTAATAGCTCTATGACATTTTAACTGCTGAGCCATCTTCCTGACCCCCATCTTATGGCTCTTAAGCAGTGTGTCCTATTGGTTTTCAAACATCCCCATTCCTTCAGACAAGAATGCCCCTGCAGAGAGCTAGGGCCGCTTGCCCCCGGCCATTCACTCAGAAGTGGCAAGGTGGGGGCCTGATCTGGAGCCAGAGTGAAGTCTTCCACTGGCGCGCGCACACGCGCGCGTGCGTGTGTGTGTGTGTGTGTGTGTGTGTGGCCTGTGGCCTTTGGCCTGTCTAAGGTCTCCAGCAAAGTGAGCGCTGCCTCAAGCATTACAAACCCCTGGACCCTGTAGTTTCCCTGCCTGCTAGATGGACTTGACTTTGTATACACCCTGCCTGGGGCCTGGAGGAGGTCTTGTTGCTCTTACCCAGATCCTTTCTTGGAGCCCAGAGCTAGAAAGTCCCACCTTGTGGCCCTGCCATGGCTTTCCCACCTGTGAGCTGGCTGGCTCCGCCTCTCCAGACACTGTTCTTCCCTTGAAGCCTGTGTGCTCCCCGCCCCCCCTCCCCCCAGCTTTAGTCTCTTGGGCACTAAGCTAAGCGCCTTAACCTCTGAGCTGTTACCCCAGCTCCCACACCCGCTTTTAGTTTAGCTAGGCAGGATCTGCAGAAGGGGATCTCTGCGATAGCTTTGACTATCTTGGAGCAAGCATACCAGTGCCTGCTTCGTTCTCCCTCTGGCCCCAGACCTGTCTGGCTTGCCAGGGTCTCTGAAAGCCTTGAGTTCCCAGGCGTGTGTTGATGAGTGTTGTTTCAGGTAGTTTGCTTGGGTTTCTTCCACATACATAGGTTACTCTCGTCCCGTTGAGAGATACAGACATGCGTAGCTTGTTTCAGACCAGGCCCCCCTGAATCCCCTGAGGCAGGAGTCTGAGGGTGTGAGGTCTAGATTCCAGTGATGCCCTGCCCTTGCTTGACAGAACAGGTGGCTTCTCGTGAGCCTGTGGAGACCGATCTGCATGTGAGTAGAGTATCATCAGCGAATCTAGAAAACTCCCAGAATGGCTCCACTGGTTTTGAAGCTTCTCTTGCCCAGCGGTGCTCACCCGTCTCTGCCTCATGACTGAGGAAGCTTTGCTATTTGATGTTTTTCTCTCCTCAGTGATCCTGAGCATGGAACCCAGGGCTTCGTGAATGCTAGCTAGGCAAGTCCTCTACCACTGAGCTGCACCCCAGGTCCTCTCTTTACTCCCTGTTTTTCGACAGAGTCTCAGTCAAGTTGCCCAGGCTGGCCTTGAACTTCTGATCTCCCAGCCTCAGCTTCTGGGACAGCTGGAATTCTTGCCACCAAACCAGGCCCATGTGACATTTTTCAGTGAACGTATATCCTGTTAAGAAAACCTGGAGACAGCCTGGCGTGGCGGCACATACGTTTAACCTCAGCCCTTGGGAGTCAGGAGACTGTGAGGTTCCCCTCTGAGGTCTAGACAGTGAGCTTGAGGCCAGCCAGAGCTACTTAGTGATGCTCTATCTCAAAAAGAGAGACAGAGATAGAAGGACGGACACACACACACATACACACACACACACACACACACAGAGGGAGAGGGAGAGAAAGAACACACTTTCGGAGTAGTTAGAGAGAGAGTTCAGTAAGGAAGGCCCTGCTGCTAGGAGAGATGGCCTCAGTCTGATCCCTGGAATTCACATAGTGGAAGGAGAGACTAGGTTCCTGAAAGTCAACCTCTGACCTCCATACATGTGCTACGGGGTGTGTGCTAGCTCCCCCACCCCAGTATATCAGGGAGACTGAGGATGTTTACTCTTCAAGCATCAGGACTTGAATTGGGTCCTAAGACACACACAAAGCAAAGCTGGGTGTTCCTGTAATCCTTGCTTTGGGGGATGGGAGACACAGGCGGCTGGTAGCTGGGGGTCACTGGCCAGCCAGTCTAACCTACTTAGCCAGCTCCAGGTCCCTGGTAAGAGACCCTGTCTCAAAAAAATAAGCTTGGGGCTGGAAAAATCACCCCAAGGCTAAGAGTATGTGCTGTCCTTGCAGAGAACCTGGGTTCAGTTCCTGACACCGGTGTGGGGGCTGACAGTTATCTGTCACTCCATTTCCATGGAACCGGACTCCCTCTTCTGACCTCCATGGGTATCATGCACACATGTGGTATACAGACATATATCCAAGCAGAGCACCCATACACATAATTAAGTCCTAAAAAACCCAGACAGATAAATGGATGATGACCGAGGAAACCTGGAGGTTAACCTGTGACCTCCACATACACACATACACACAAACGCACAAAGATGCTCAGCTGGGTGTGGTGGCACCCTCTTGTAGTCCCAGAGGGCTGGAACAGGAAGATCAAGAGTTTGAGGGTACCCTGGGCTGTGAAAACACACACACACACACACACACACACACACCCCATCACACACACACACACACACACACACACACACACACACACACACACCCCATCACACACACACCATCTCACTGTGTTTCTTGGGGACTGTGGATGAAGGGTTTTGTGTTGTGAGGTTTAGCTCCTCCCAGTCACTGAGGGGTGTCAGAGTCACCGAGTCCCTGGCACATGAGGTCCTTAGGCCTGTGGCTTCCTGCCGAGGGGCCACCCTTTGAGGCTGGGCTAAAGAGTTGCTGTTTTGCTTGTTTTTGTAGGGAATTACAATGACTTATACCACTGGTCCGTCCGGTCGTATTCAGACTTCTGGGCTGAGTTCTGGAAGTTCAGTGGCATCGTCTACTCACGCATGTATGATGAGGTAAGTGAGTCTGGCCACACTCCTGTCTCCTTACATGGTTGTTTTCAAGTGAAATGTTGCTTAAGGGATGCCGAACCGTACCTGCTAATCCCATGTGTGGACCAACCACATGGCTCAGTGGATAAAGGCGGCTTGCTGCCAAACTGGATGATCTGAGCTCGATCCCTGGGACACATATGGTAGAGAGAGAACCGACTCCTGCAGATTGTCCTTGGGCCTTCTCGAATGTGTTGTGGTACATGCCACATCCTTTATACATGCACACGCATACACGCACACTTTGAAAATGTAAGAGGGCAGTGCCTGGAGGGGTGGCTCAGAAGTTAAAGAGTATCAGCTGCTCTTCCAGAGGATCTGGGTTCAATTCTCAGCACCCACACAGCTGCTGATAATAATCTGTAAATCCAGGGGATCCAGTGTCCTCTTCCAGTTTCCACAGTACTGTACACATACGGTGCACAGACATCCATGCAAGCAAAACACCTGTGCAAACTATAAAATAAGAAAAATTAAAAATAGCACACAGGAGACCGAGCAGTAGGATTGCAAGCTTGGAGGCAGCCTGGGCTGTGTCAGAAGACCGCGTCTCCGATAACCCCAGGGGCCTTCCTCCTCACATTACACTGGCTTGAGATGTAGTGTGGGCGTGGCTTTGCAGTGTGCAGTCTGAGGTATAAGCAAACATATCTGTGTCACTGTGGTCTCTGAGGAGACTTTTCGGAGAGCTCTCAGCTCCTTTCGATGGTCAGTGAAGTGATGCCCGGGAAGAGTCCCGTGTCTGAAGCGCATTTCACTGTTGGTTTGCGGCAAAGCCTTCTGTAAGGCCGATGTGCCTCAGCGACAGAGACTAAGGTCTCTGCACCACAGGAAAGGCAGTCATTTTCCCACAGAATTGTGGGTTGTATATGGAGGGGGCGGTCGGGCCCCCAGGCTTGCCTCCTATTTTTGGTGTGTCTGTGTGACAAGGCTCTCTGATAGATTTTCTTTCATTTACTTTTGTGCTGGGGATGAATTGGTGGAAGCGGGGTCGGGGTGGGGGCGCTTCTCTGGGATGCTAAGCAGGTGCTCTGCTACAGAGCTACATCCCAGTTCCGATTTCAGACATTGTATCATCCCCACCCCTCCACCTCCACCCCAACACAGAGTTTCTCTGTGTAGCCCTGGTCTGTAGACTAGGCTGCTCTTAATGGCTTAGGGATCCACCTGCCTGCCTCTGTCTCCCAAGTGCTGGAATTGAAGGCCCACACTACCACCCCCTGCCTTCCTTCCTTCCTTTTTGAGACAGGATTTCATGTAGCCCATGCTGGCCTCAAACTCCTAATCCTCTTGCCTCCACCCCCAGGTGCTGGTGTAACAGGCCTGAACTCCCCACTTCCTCTCCTTTCTTTTACTTCCTCTTTAGCAGCTGTCATAGTAGGTGCTCAGTAAACTCTGTTGTAAGAATTTCCGGGGTCGTTTGAGGTCAGCCTGGTTTACAGAGTGAGTTCCAGGACAGCCAGGGCTATACAGAGAAATCATGTCTCGGAAAAACCAAAAAGAAAACAAGAAAACAAACAAAAAAAAAAACCCAAGAATTTCCTGGGTGGCTTCCCTGGGGGCAGGGCTGTGCTATCTCCTCAGGTTGGTGTATGGGTGATGTCACCAGGCTCTGCACTGAGCCTCTGGCTCCCTTCTGCTGTCCCTCTGCAGGTTGTGGACACATCCAAAGGAATTGCAGATGTCCCTGAGTGGTTCAGAGGCAGCCGCCTCAACTACGCAGAGAACCTCCTGCGACACAAGGAGAATGACAGAGTCGCTATTTATGTGGCCCGTGAGTCCCATG
>JADRCD010238823.1:0-13798 GCA_019843815.1 Montemys delectorum
GGGGGGGTGGTGGCTGGAGAGATGGCTCGGCAGTTAAGAACACTGATTGCTCTTCCAGAGGTCCTGAGTTCAGTTCCCAGCAACACACGGTGGCTCACAGCCATCTGTAAAGGAATCAGATGCCTTCTTCTGGTGTGTCTAAAGATAGCCACAGAGTACTTGTATACATAAAATAAATCTTTAGAAAAAAATACTGTGTGTGTGTGTGTGTGTGTGTGTGTGTGTGTGTGTGTGTTCTGTTACTTTTTTTTTTTTTTTTTATGTGTATGGGTGTTTTATTTGCAAGTCTGTGAACCACTTGCATGTCTGGTACCTTCTGAGCCTAGAAGACAGTGTGAGACCCCTTGGAACTGGAGTCATAGAAGGTTGCGAGCTGCCAAGTGATGCCAAGAATCAAAACAGGTCCTCTGTGAGAGCAGCCAGTGCTCTTAACCCCCGAGCCATGTCTCCAGCCCTGAGAAAGGGGGTTTGTGCATAGTTCTGAAGGTTCAGGAGCATGGACTCACCATTTGCTCAGCTCTGAGAAAGGTCTCATGGTGGATGGTACCTCAGAGGCAGAGGTTCATGTGAGAGAGAATCACGTCACCAGACAGGAAGCCACAGAGACAGGGAGCTGATACTGCCTTCTAAGGGCATTCCCCAGTTAACCTAAGGACCCCTTGCTTGGCTCCACCTCCTAACAGTTCCACATCTCCCAACAAAGCTTTCGTAGGACTAAGCATCAAACATAAGAACCTTTGGTGGGCAGATTCAAGCATTATCCAAAGCATTCATAGATTTCTGACATGCAATTGGTTACACAAAGTGCCACACACTGAGGTAAAGAATTGGAAGAGAAGACACATAGGTTGAGGTGTTTGGGTAGCAGTAGCAGCATTTAAGTGAGGAATGTGCTCATAGTTGCCTTATAATTCCAGGGCCACACCTAACTTATTGACTGGGGCTGTCTCCTGCCTCACTTCTCCTGTGTTTGCAGACACTGAGAACTGGGGATCTCCAGCTGCTAGTCTATTATGGTAGAGCCCTGGTAAGGAGCGACTGAAGCAATCTTCCAGGCTTGGTTGGGAAAATACATAATAGAATGGGGCCAGAGCAAATAGGAAGGCATTCAAAGAGTCAGAGAGGAGGGAACACAGGCTTCCCGTTGAATAACTGAGTCTGTTTCTCAGCCAAGAGTGCTTTGTGCCCCAGGAGACATTACCATTGTCAAGAGACACTTTGGACTGTCAGGCCTGACATTTGTTGGGTAGTGTTACACACACTCTGTAATGTGCAGAGTAGACCTCAACACACACTGTTCAGCCTTCATGTCGGCATGTGGAGGTCCTGAGAACATAGCTCTGTTCTTACCTTTGAGCAATGCTGCCAGCCCGAGAGAGCCTGTCTTCAGTACTCTTAAGTCACATTGAATATGTGTGGAGCAGTCTGTGCCTCATGACGTCTAAAACAAGCCATAAGCCACCTGTGTGTCTACTAGTAGGAAGTGAATTAAAAACCTTTCCCTTTGAGGACTGAATCTTAGTATATAGATCAGGGTGACCTTCTTTACCTGCCTCCTGGATGCTTCTGGCCTTATCCAAAAATTTGTTTACTTAACAATTTATGTACTTAGAATACCTATAAAGTAGTATATAGATCCCTGGGGAAACAAGAAGCCAAGTGATATTGTATAGAAGATGAATCTGTGACCATCAAATGTGCTGAGGTGGGGAGAGGGATAGGAGGGGAGGCTGCAAAGGAGACAGAAATTCAAGGTTGTAACTTCGGATCAGATAGCATGGATGTTCATAGTGTGACTGCTGTGGAATCGCCTGCAGTTTCTATGTTTTCTGCCACTACATTCTGGGAATTGCTGTTTCAGAAGCTCCAAAGAGAAGGAAAAGGAAAACCAGAGCATCAGAGCCCCAGGACCCAGTGGAACCCAAAAAACCTGCTGCATCAAAGAAATCCGGCAAGTCAACAAAGTCAAAGGAAAAGCAAGAGAAAATCACTGATACGTTTAAAGTGAAAAGGAAAGTGGACCGTTTCAACGGTGTCTCTGAAGCTGAGCTTCTCACCAAGACTCTTCCCGATATCTTGACCTTCAATCTGGATATTGTGATTGTAAGAATTTTTGTCCTTGTTTGATAATAGATAACACCAGAGGAGTAACTTTACTTAACAGTGGTTCTTACAAATAGCATTCTTCTGAAAAGAAAGGCTTTGTTTGTTTTAGGATTTTTAGAGACAGGGTTTCTCTGTAGCCATGGCTGTCCTAAAACTTGCTCTATAGATCAGGCTGGCCTCAAACTCAGCAATCTGACTGCCTCTGCCTCCCTAGTACTAGGATTAAAGGCTGCACTATCACTGCCTAGCTATTTTCTTTTCTTTAGTTTCCTTTTCTTTTTTAGTAGAGAACTTTTTTTTTATTTGTTTTTTTTTCGAGACAGAGTTTCTCCGTGTAGCCTTGGCTGTTCTGGAACTCACTCTGTAGACCAGGCTGGCCTTGAACTCAGAAATTCACCTGCCTCTGCCTTCCAAGTGCTGGGATTAAAGGTGTGTGCCACTACTGCCCAGCAAACTTTTTTTTTTTTTTAAGGAAAAACACAAAATAATTTAGTATAATACATAGTAGGGGGTGGGATAGTAACAGAACAGCCTGCCCTTTATATGAATTTTGCATATAAAACAATGGAATATTTGTCTGAGTATTTAAAAATAAAAGTATTCAATTACTTTGTTTTCTAGATTGGCATTAACCCAGGATTAATGGCTGCTTACAAAGGACATCACTACCCTGGACCTGGAAATCACTTCTGTAAGTGTATACCTTTTCAAAGTCACTTTGAGTGAGGGATTAATGGGATTAATGGGCTGATTGTACAATGACAAGAATTATATGAATAAGCTACACGAGTCACATGTTTCTCTGAGTATGGACATGAAGGTCAAGGGTCTGGCGTGGTGTCACTGCACTTTTGTGTCAGTGGAGAGTAGAGGGCATGAGAGAGTACTTCTTGGAGGTTCTGTGGAGCTGGGGAATCAAAGCCAGGACTCTTGAGCACACTAAGCATGTGTTCTACAACTGGGCTAACCTCTGTACTTACTCTTTGCTCAAATGCTTTCAAGATTGTCTTCTTTTTTGAGGGGGCAGTGTTTTGAGACAGAGTCTATGTAGCCCTGGCTATTCAGGAACTCCTATGTAGACCAGGCTGGCTTGAATTTAGAGACACCTGCCTGCCTTTGCCTCCCAAGTGCTGGGATTAAAGGCATGCACTACCACCTGCCTTTTTTTTTTTTTTTTTTTTTTTTTTTTTGAGTGATGGTGTGTGTGTGTGTGTGAGTGTACTCCATAGATACAGTAATAACAACACTTTGCTGTGTCAGTGTAAATAAAAGTATTGATGTTCTCAGATTTTTGTCAATGTTACTTTGTTGGAGAGATAAAAAGTATTGATTATGGAGCTGGAGAGGTGGTTCAGAGGTTAAGAGCATTGGCTGCTCTTTCAGAGCACCCAGGTTTGATTCCAAACTATCCCAAGAGAGTTTGGCTCACAACTGTCTGTAGCTTCAGTTCTAGAGGACCTGGTTCTGTCTTTTGGTACCAACCCCACTCTGTTCTGGTTGGTTTTATTTTTTAATTTTTTCTGTCAATGTGATGCAAGCTCAGAGTACTTTGGCAAGAAGGAAACTCAGCCAAGAAAGTGCTACCATGATATTGGGCCCTGGGGTGTTTACTTGATTAATAGTTGCTATGGAGCCGGGCGGTGGTGGCGCACACCTTTAATCCCAGCACTTGGGAGGCAGAGGCAGGCGGATTTCTGAGTTTGAGGCCAGCCTGGTCTACAGAGTGAATTCCAGGACAGCCAGAGAAACCTTGTCTCGAAGGAAAAAAAATATAGTTGCTATGGGAAGGTCCAGCTCACTGTGGATGATCACACCCCTGGGCAGGTGGCCCTGAGTTGTATAAGAAAGCAGGCTGAGCAAGCCAGTAAGGAGCATCCTCCACGGCCTCTGCATCACTTCCTGCCTCCAGGTTCCTGCCTTGAGTTCCTGCCCTGACTTCTTTCAGTGATGGAGTGTGACCTGAGAGAGGTAAGTTGAAATAAACTCATTCCTCCCCAAATCGCATTTAGTCATGGTCTTTACCACAGCAATAAAAGCCCTAAGACACACACACCCATACAGATAAAATAGCTGGAAAAGTTCCTTAAAGGAAATTCATAGATGTCGAGTATCGGTTATGTATAAAATGCTTTGGTCTGAGACATTCTCTAAAGACAGTTTCTATAGAGGAGAGAGCAGCAAAGGCTCCTTCTTTGATAGTGAGCTTTAAAACGGGTTCTTCTACTGCATTACTCTACACACGCAAGTTGTTCATACAGATCCTTTACCACTGCCTACTGTAGTAGTGTATGTACTCAGACAATGCTGCTTGTCCGAGAGTCAGAAAGCAGATGTTTGGGCTAAGTAATAACGTGCTTTTGAAACTAGCAAATATTGTACCCATTATTTTATAATTCTGAGAAGGTGTGTCTTAGTTTCCTCTACCCTCAAGGGGTTTGAGTTTAGTCTGGGGGGGAGTCTTAAGAACAAAGTAGTGACATTATCAATTACTAAGTAAGAACACAGTCTGAAGCTGTGTGTGCAAAGAAGGTAATAATTTCTTGTAGGAAAATTATGATTAGAATCAGAGAGAAATTAGCATGGTATCCAATCTGCTGTCATTGTTCAATATGGTATTTGATGTAGATTACTAATTTTTAAGCATATTTTAAGTCTTTTATTTCCTTGCAGTTTGAGCAACATATGATGTAAGCTACTTCATGAGTTTTTTGGTAAAAGCTTTATACTTTCCGTGGAAGTAACAGAGTCCTGTTTTCGCAGGGAAGTGCTTGTTCATGTCAGGGCTAAGTGAGGTGCAGCTGAATCACATGGATGACCACACCTTACCGGGGAAATACGGCATCGGGTTCACCAACATGGTGGAACGGACGACGCCAGGCAGCAAGGATCTGTCTAGGTAGCTATAGAACATGAGGTTTACAGTGCTGCGGGTACCTCGCACCTACTTAGAAATATTGTATGGAGCCAATCCAAACCAAGATCCAAAAGTGCATGTGATGTGTGGAGAGCTTCCTGAAGGCGGCTCACTGCAGACACTGCTCTGCGTCTGTTCCTCACTGCCTCTTCATTCCCTTCCAGTAAAGAGTTTCGGGAAGGGGGACGTATCCTAGTGCAGAAACTGCAGAAATATCAGCCACGGATAGCAGTGTTTAATGGAAAATGTAAGAATTGCTTTTACATTTTTGTCTTTTCTCTATGCTGATGGCAAGGGCAATGTTAAATGTGTTTGTGTTTTATTTTAGGTATTTATGAAATTTTCAGTAAGGAAGTTTTTGGAGTAAAGGTTAAGAACTTGGAATTTGGGCTTCAACCCCACAAGATTCCAGACACAGAAACTGTAAGTCTTCCGAGTGTATCTGTAAGCTACCCAGGGGTTTCTAGCTGACTGTCCTTCCCAATCCAGCTACCTAGGGGCTTCTAGCTGACATTACTTCCCGTTTGTCTCAGACATTGTCATTTTTGCCCTAAGAGAATCTACCTGTTTTGTTAAATAATTATCGGTTTAGACTTTCAGATGCAGTTAGTTTTATTTAAAAAGTATTGTCAGTTAAATGTCAGAGGAACTGGCACATACTATACAAATTCAGACATATATATGTATATAATGTATACTTTGATATCCTCATTGGTAAAATTAACTACTTCATTTGTTTATTTAACCCCAGCGTAATTTTAAAGCTGAACATGCTGGACAAACAGCCAGCCAGCCTACTTGGTACTGCCACATAATGAAAGATATCAGGAAACAGCCCTGAAGCTTTCTTGCTTGCCTTTTCTCTCTTTTTTAACATTTTATTTATTCAGCTATTTATATATTTGTTTGTTTGTTTGTTTGTATGCATATGGATATTTTGCTTAATGTATATAAACATTTATCTATATACAACCACATGGCCCATGAAAGCCAAAAGAATGTATCTAATTTCGTGGGACTGGATTTACAGACAATTGTGAGCCACCGTGTGGATGCTGGGGAATTGAACCCTGAGTCTTCTGCAAGAGTAGCCCTTGAGCTCTTACTGTCTAGCCCTGTATAGTGATTTTCAAACTAATTTCCACAGAATATTTACAAACATTTGTTTCTGATTTTGTTTACTCTTTTTTAGTAGTTAAGTGTAGGGTTTTGTCTTTTTTTTTTTTTTTTTTTTTGTGCTAGAGATCAAACTTGCACGTTAGGCAATACTCTACCACTTCAGCTTTCTTTTATTATTCTCTGTCTCTCTGTCTGTGTGTGTGTGTGTGTGTGTGTGTGTGTGTGTGTGTGTGTGTATGTGTGTTGGGGAATGAACATAGGGTTTCCTCACATGCAAGGCAACTGCTTTAGCACTGCTACCTACCTCCCATCATTGAGGGAGGCAAGAGCAGGAACGTGGAAGCAGCCATTACAGCAGAGATTGTGAAAGAACATTTCTTGCTTGCTCAGCTGTATAGAACTTGGGCTCTGGCTTGGAGAGATGGCTTTGTGCTAACAGCACTGGCTGTTATTCCAGAGGAACTGTGTTCAATTCCCAGCAACCACATGGCAGCTCACTCCTGTCTGTCACTCCCGTTCCAGGGGCCTGGGACCCTCACACAGATGGATATTCATCCATGCAAAACACCAGTGCACATACAAATCAATAAATCTTAAAAAAAAAAATAAGCAAGCAAACAAACGAGCTCATCAGACTAAGGGTGGCAGTCAGTACTCACAGTCGGCTGTGCTCTCACATATTATCAGTTATGGAAATGCCTTGTGGGACCAGCAGAATGGCTCAGTGGGTTAAGACATTTTCTGCCAAGCCTGACAACCTGAGTTCAACCCCCAGACCCATACTGTGGAAGGAGAGAATTGACTCCCACAAGTTATCCTCCTCCTTCCGCTGCTACACGTACCACATGCCCACCCCACAAAGCCAGCTAACTAACAGAGTGCCTCACAGACCAGGCCACAGGTTAGTTAGATCTCCATGATGCCCAGTGAAGTTCTTTGTTCACAGATGAGTCCAGATCTGGGTCAGTTGACAGCCAACAGGTAACTATGGCAATGGTGGCAGTTCTCTAGGCAGCCCTGCATCTATTCCATGGTGTATTCTATGTACGAAGTTATTGATGTTGCTAGTGATTTAGCTGGAAGTGAAAATAGTTTAGTTTCTTCTTTTTATTCTCTGCTATTTATATGTGTGAGAGGGAGAGGGAGAGAGAGCCAGGCAGGCGCCTCAGTGTATGTATTCGACAAGGCTGTCCTCAAACTTAGAGAGATCCATCTGCCTCTGCTAGGATTAACGATGTGTGCCATTACCCCTAGCCAGTCTGCTGTGAATCATTTTAATTGAAGAACATCTTGAAAATGTGCTATTATAAAACATGCTAACACCCACACATCTGCATTAACCAGGAGTTTCTAAAAATTCTATAATCAAAAATAGAAAATAATTATAATATATGAGGAGGAAGTCTCAAAGCAAAATCATTGTAATTTATGAAAGGAGAATCAACTTAAAACTTGCCATAAATATAATAGTTTATTTCCTCACTTATATGTAGAGAACAAGAAATGAGTTCTGCTCGGTGAAGGACGGTTTGTCACCATCAACATGATATATGCAAGCGTCTTTCCCTGCCGCCATTCATTTCTGATATTTCATCCAACTTTAGGGACATTTCTAAATTAATTATGCACAAGGCTTTGCTCATAGTTGATGAGAAAAGAACTCAAAGCAAGCTACATTTGGGGATCTTAAAATGCAGCTTCTTTGATTGATTTTACGTATAAGTATCAAGTTATTAAGCCAAATAAAGTGCAGTTTTTCTAACCACAGCATGAGTAGATTCAGTCCAATGTTAACATCTCTGAAACTTGTTGATCCCAGCTTTGCTACGTCATGCCATCTTCCAGTGCCAGATGTGCTCAGTTTCCTCGAGCCCAGGACAAAGTTCATTACTACATTAAGCTGAAGGATTTGAGAGATCAGCTGAAAGGCATTGAACGCAACACGGACATTCAGGAAGTGCAATATACATTTGACCTACAGCTTGCCCAAGGTTTGTTACTGTTCCCTTCCCTCCTCAGCTTCTTGTGCGTATGGAACAGAAAAGAAGTAGCAGATTTAAAGCAGGAAGAAAGAAAATCACGCTGTAGCCAGATGCTCTGGTAACGGGTTTTAGTGTCTGTGCACAGGTCTTTATACCGTGGTTTTCCCAGTATTCTAAGTCCAAGGAGCGTCTCTCTGCCTAAAATTGAGTGAAGTGGACTTTTCCATTTTTCACAAGCTAATTTAGTGTATGCTACAAAGAACTTTAAGGATGATAGCAAATGGGGCTAGAGAGACTCCAGTGGTTGGCAGCGCTTGCTGCTCTTGCTGAAGACCAGGGTTCGATTCTCAGAACCCTCTTCAGGCAGTTTACAGACACCTGTAATTCCAGTTTCAGGGCATCCATTGTCCTCTAGCCTCCTTGGGCACCTGCATGCATATAAACTCATGCAACCTCACACACATACAAATAAACAATAACAAATCTTAAAGAGAAAAATAACAATAGCAAATTATATGACTCAGCTGTATTTGCATCCAACATCAGTTTCAATCCTCTTTTATCCCCCCCCCCCCCCCCACAGAGGATGCAAAGAAAATGGCTGTTAAGGAAGAAAAGTATGATCCAGGCTATGAGGCAGCGTACGGCGGTGCCTACGGTGAAAACCAATGTAATGGTGAACCTTGTGGCTTTGCTTCAAATGGGCTAAGTATGTTTCCCCCAGATTTGTCCTTTGAGAGACCTGGGCTGATGGGAATACTAGAAAGAGAGAGTGGTCGATGGTGATTTAGAATACTAATATGAAAATGTAATTAAGTAGATAAAGCCTCTCACATATGATTTTAAGTCGGCTTGTAAACCAACCAACATGCGTTTCCCTCCTTGAGTGGCAAATGATGACTTGTTGGTCCTTGATCTGAAAATCTAGTAATGTTTTTTATCATTGTTTTTAAAGACTCACTCAGTATCTTAATAATTCCCTAATGCACTTCTAAAATCTCCTAATTAGATCACTTTAAACTGGACAGTGAACTAAGATTTTTTTTTCCCCTTCCCAGCAGCCAGCAGTGAGGAGCCGAGAGGAGAAGCAGCTCCCGGCGATGTTCAGAATGGGCAGTGGATGGCGCAGTCGTTTGCAGAGCAGATCCCTCCTTTTAATAATTGTGGGACACAAGAGCAGGAAGAAGGAAGCCATGCCTAGGAAAATGCCTCCAGCTCTGGCTCAGTGCTGCAGTTTTAATGCAGATGTCATGATGTAGAACCTCAGTTTGCTAACTGAGGAGTTTTAGTATTAATAGTCCTTTACGCTAGTGGTGTAATTATATATGGAGCAGTTATATGGTAGAGTCAACTGTATGAATCTGTGTAGTTTGGAAAGAAAGAAAAAATAGGGTGTTTTGTACTTGAGTTTTGTATTTGAATTACCCATCATTCCAGCTTTTTATATACTATATTTCATTTATAGAAGAAACTGGTTTTCTTTGAGGAGTCACTTCAATCTGTAATTTTAAAAAAGCAACAGTCTGAATATTTATAGTTGATTCTTCACTGTGCATACCTACATATGCCCTTATCCCTTTAAATGCCTAAGAGGGCCATACTAGTAAGATTCAAGCTGGTGGAAAGGCAGATGTGCCAGTCTCTGTTTGAAGCTGACTAACCCTCTATGGACTCAAAGCTGGGGGTGAACTCAGAACCTCCTGAGTTGCAGTCATACACAGATCCCCCCACCCTTACTCTCCCAGTGGTGTGTGTGGCAGTTACTTGGTAATAGAAACCTAGTGAGGCCTGAGCCCTTCGTTGGCCTCTACGTCTTGTGTGTTAATCCTCTCAAAGGCAGAAGCAGGTTCCTGCGAACACAGTGAAACTTGGATAAATGACACTTGTCTGTTTTACTGAATTCCCTTTCAGTGTTCATCACTGTTCTCATTTTATCCGTGACACGGAAAGTGCTAAGAAATGAACTTTCCAGTAAGCAACAGGATGCTGCAGGTATTTGATAATCCTGTTTAAACTGGTGCTCTGTACATGGGATGTACTAATACAGAACTTCTCTTGCTAGGTGAAGCTAATCATTTGTCAATGATTTAAAAACTATTGTCACTACTGTTGATTACTGTGGACTAAGTGAGCCTCATGAGAGAGCTGACTGGAATTTGTACCTTTGTGGCTGCTTGTGCATTTTCCATGGTGCTACAGACAGCCCGCCCGGGCTGGTGGATATGAAACGTGGGTATTCAGAGATGCCTACTGTGTTCACTCCTGTCCACTCTCGAGTACTCTGACTCGATGCTAACCCCTGGAGCATGCTGGTTTTGCAGTATGAAATGTCCACAAGGGTTTTGTATCTCACAGAGGTTATGTAGCCTGTTCTATGAATAATGAGAGAAGCAGTTTTTTGGTAGACATTTAACATGCCTTTAGCTGTGGCAATGATGGGCTTTATTTTTCCTTCGGTCTGGGTCAGGCTGTGTACAAGTCATGTTATTTGGAAGGTGCACTGCGATGCTGTTTACATGGGCATTTTATGCGGGTGCTTTGAAGTGCCTTGCATCAGGGACTAGGATTAATTGAATTATTTTTTTCATGGGACTATGTAAAGCATGTAGTATCGCCTTGGTATGTAACTATTGTAGCTTTACCATGGAGAAATACCTTTAAATTATGACTCTGGAGAGTGGCCGTGTGGACCATCTGAGTACTGTCCTGGTGCTTTTCCTTGAACATGGTAAGTGAGTAGTAAGTGCTGTGCACCCTGTACATGACAGGGTGGGGTGTTTTCATTAAATAATACTGAGATTTTAAATATGCGGAAGTCTGGGCATTTTTACAGTGAACATTAAGAATGGCTATACTTAATATACAGGCTTTTCTCTGGCAGGATCTAATGGTACTCTTCCCCACTGTAAACCTGAGGATGGTTTACTTTCTGTTACATTTAACATGTGGATCAATACATGAGGAAAAATCACAAAAGCTTGAATAGTTTATTTTTACAGATACTACATTTTTTAATTTACAATTTTATAAAAGGCAAAACTGGCAACCTGTTTTAAAAAAGAAAAAACCTGCAGCCAGGTGTGGTGGCCCAGGCCTTCAATTCCAGTACTCAGGAGGCAGAGGCATGCGGATCTTTGTAAGTTTGAAGTCGATATAGTGAGTTCCAAGTTATCCAGGGATATATATAGAGACCTTATCTGTTTGTTTGTTTATTTGTTTGTTTGTTTTAGGGACAGGGTTTCTCTGTGTGTAGTCCTGGCTGTCCTAGAACTCAGTGTAGACCAAGCTGTCCTCAAACTCACAGATCTGTCTTCCTCTGTCTGTCTCCTGAGTGCTGGGATTAAAGGCATGTGCTGGCACCACCCAGCTAACTTATTTATATTATTTTAAAAACATGTATGGATGTTTTGCCTGCAATATGTCTATACATCACATGTGTGCCCATTGTCTGTGAAGGCCAGAAGAGAATGTCAGATCCCCTAGAACTGTATTTACAGATAACTGTGAACTGCCATGTGGGTGCTGGGAATCAAACTAGGTCCTCTGGAAGAGCAGCCACACTCTTAAACACTCTCTCCAGCCATGGAGATCCCATCTTAAAACAAAAGAACTGCTCCAAAAATATCTAACTAAGAAATTTAGAGATTTTGAAAGTTTTCAAATATAGTTGTCATTCAGGTCAAGACCTGGGATACATAGAGAGCCTGTATCAAAACACCAAAAGAAAGGAATGAGTTAGGGGCTGCTCATAACAATCATTTGAACTGTGTGGGCCATGGTTCAACTTGTACACAGTAGTTTTTGTCTCTGACATTGTAGATCATATATATCAGAAGTGCTGCTCATAAAAACAGTGTTAGAGGATACAAAGGGCCCATTCCATTTTTATCCAGGGAGTATTTTAACTGTTGGAGTGTTTCATCTATTGTGATTCAGTTTAAAGATCCCTGCAGGGTCAGGGACAAACCAGCTTTCCCATAAGTCATTGTGAACACTAGGAAAGTCCCAGGGTTTGTGTCTTCCATTCCAGTGGAGTAGTTTAGCTTCCTGCAGAAAGTGCTCTGAATATCTTGCATCAGGGTTCCAGCCTTCAGTGTGTGCAGAGGGAAATAACAGGCTTGTTAGTGAACACGATTTTATATGAAACCTTGGATATAAGCTGGTAAAAGTTTCTGGTTAGCAGGAGTCACACCTCACATAAGCCCCCTTAGTGTCACACCAGTCCACAAAGTGATAAGCATACATAAGCCAGAGGCTGGAATAGTGAAGAGACTTTAGTACTGCCACTCCTCAGAGTGTTGTATAGTACTTCTGCAGATTATATATACATATGTGTATATATATATAACACACACACACACACATATCCTCTGCTGTTGCTTTTTTCCATAACCAAAACTCCATTGAGTAGAGAAAAGATAGTCAGCCAGGATCATGTCCTTGTTCTACCTGTCAGTAACAATAGGACCTGGCTTTTGTCACACATTAGCAGCTGCAGTAGAGAAGCTAGTCAGTCACCGTCGCCTGTGGTTACAGGGACCAGCTTCCAGCCAGCCTCCACAAAGGGAGCTACCCACATCTAAGAGGAGGCCCTGTGTCCTGAGAAGTCATCAGAGAGCCAGCATCACCTCAGCTGCAGGACAATGTGGAACGACTTTATTTTGTAGATGACAAAAGGCTTTCTGTTTTGACCCAAACTCAGTTATTGTTGCTTCCCACATGCAAAACCAGATCACATTTCAAACTATGGCTGTATAGACTGACTTTACATTTCTTGCCTGATTCCAAACCTTACAGAGAAAAACGGACTCTTTTCCTTAGAAAGGTTATGCCCTTCTTGCACGTCAGTAGTTAGTAATTCACAAGATGTGAATCTGAGTCTGCCCCAGGGTCTGTCCTTTTCCTTTTTCTGTTTTGTACACGTGTCTGTACTATCTATGTGTGTGTTATGGAAAGCCAAAGTTAACATCAGGTTTCTTTAATTTCTCTTCATTATTGAAGCAATTGTCTCTCACTTAAACCCAGAGATTACCAGCTTACCCAGAGAAGCCCCTGTCATAGCTATCTCAGTGCTGGGATCGCTGGTGGCCACTGTGCTTGTTGTCTTTTGCAGGGGTTCTGGGGACCCAAATTGTAGTCATGCTTGCTTGGTAAGTGCTTGTATCCACTGAGCCATATCCCCAGCCCAGCTTCATGCTACTTGTTACTGACCTCCACTTTGATGGGATTTTATGTATATGGAAACAGCGAGTTTTGGCCTGATAGATAGCATTGAAGTGCAAACTGTCTAAGGTCGAATGCCATCACACTCAGTGGGTTCTGTACACTGTACCGTTGCAAGGTGGAAGTGTTGTGCTAAGCATCACTCTGTAAGCTTTAAATACTTTGTTTTAGAATTTATTTTCATTTTATGTGTATTGCATGAGAGTGTCGGGTCCCCTGGAGTTGGAATTACAAACAGTTGGGAGCTGCCATCTGGGTTCTGGGATTGAGCCTGAGTCTTCTCAGAGAGCAACCATGCTCCTAACTGGAGCCGTCTCTCCAGCCCTAGCCGGAACCCTTTTCTTGAATCCTAGAATGTTCTTCCTATGGCAACTAAAAATACCATCTGCACTTGCAGATTCTGAGCCTGATGGTTAAGGAGAAGAGGTGGCCAAGATCACCCCTAGGGCTTGAA
>JADRCD010238823.1:16942-48898 GCA_019843815.1 Montemys delectorum
GTACATGTACAAGTCAAAGGACAACTTAGAGAGTGTGGTTTATCTTGGGTTCAGGCCAGGCTTCCAGGACAAATGCCTTTACCCGCTGAGCTATCTCACTCTGCATTGCTGGCTTTACCTCCTTTCCAGCCTCTCTGAATATGGGATTCCCTGCTTAGTCCCAGCACCTGTGACTTGCTTGTCTGACTCCACTGACGACTGTTCTGCCTCAGGGCTCTAAATTCCATCTGCCTGACAGCTCTGACAACTATGCCTTCCAACTGCCACAGCTGCCCGTTACTGTTGCCTTCTTGATGCTTAAGCAGTTCCAATAGGCCGATGGCATGGAGTCCTGTCTTAAAGCTGGCTCCCCACCATTCCTGCCTCAGTAGATAGTATCTGTATCCTTGTTATTTAAGCAGAAGCATAGTCATTAGGCCACCCCTAGCTCCTCCTCATCCAAATCTGTAGATAAATCCTGTTTGTCCCAGCTTCAAAATACCTCCTGACACCAGCTAGTCTCAGCACACAGCATGGCCTTCCCATTCCTGCCCACAAAGTGCTACTCACTCCTCCCTTTAGAACAATTTCTTTTTATCTTACATGCGTGAGTGCTTTGCCTGCGTGTATGTATATGGACCATGTGTGTGCCTGGTGCTCAAGGAAGCCAGAAGAGGGCATTGGGTCCCCTGGAACTAGAGTTACATAAAGATGTAAGTCTCTATGTACTGAGAACCAAACAACTACCAGCCTGTGGTGATGAACAATGTTACAGCTCTCCAGTTTTGAGCACTCTCTACACATTGGACACTTCACAGTATCCCATTGCATCTCACAAACATAAGAGAGTAGATAGCATCCGTGCCATGCTGCAGATTAGAAAAATGAGACTCCATGAGGTTACATAAATTGTCCTGAGTGGGTGGGAAAATGGAACCCCCATACTGTCCCCATCTCCTGGTGGTTCCCACTGGCTTTGGATGGGTGGATTGTGATAATTTGGACAATCGGGGCCAGAGAAGGATAAGTTAAGATTCTATGATGGCAGGCCTACCTGTAGCCCCACAAGTCGGTGGATGTCTTGAGCAGAAGGCAAATCACAGTCATCTGAAAAAGCCGCTGCATGGCCCAGAGCCAAGGTGGTGTCATACAGTTCCTGGATATCGCCTGCATTTGGAAGTATCAACAAATAGAACACAAGTATCTCAGGACTAGACAGAACCTTCACTTAATTCCTAACTTCAGTAGAGCAAAGAGTACAAGGTTCCTACTTTCTCATGGCATTGCAGTGTTCTCAAGAATAGTTCATACCCACGGGGCTGTGGTGGTGCATGGCTTTAATCCCAGCACTCTAGAGACAGACAAATCTCTGACTTCAAGGCCAGCCTGGTCTACAGAGTGAGTTCGAGGATAGCAGGGCCTTCCCTCAAAACAACAAAAACAAGCTCATGTCTATTGAGGGAGCCACTTGAAACATTCAGATGGGTGTTGATCAGGTCTGTTGCTGTGTAGTCTGAATGCTTATGCTATTTGCACATGGAAGAGAACACAACACACACACACACACACACACACACACGTGCTCTCAGGGATGCTTTATGTCTGCATGTTTTAGGAATGCAGAGATGTTACTAAGGAATAGACTTGGCAGTCAGAGAGGGACTCTCAGGAGCCATTAGATTGTCCAGGGAAGTGTTGAACCCTACTTTCAAAATATGCCCAGTTTTTGTGTTTGTTTTGTTTTGGTCTTTGATTTTTTTGAAACAGGGTTTCTCTGTGTAGCCCTGGTTGTCCTGGAACTTGCTCTGGACACCAGGCTGGCCTTGAACTCAAAGATTCACCCGCCTCCTCCTCCTGAGTGCCACCACTGCCTGACCTCAAAATATGCTTAGTTTTACAACAATACTGTATTCACTTTATAAAGTGTTTGAAGTCACTAGGCAGCTAACTACATGGGAAATGAAGAGAAAAGATAAGTTGTTCTGTTTAGCAGCTGGGCCCTTCCAGGGTTGTCAGCAGTCAGTGAGCATACCTTGTACTATGACATCATCATCCAAATAGATGACTTTCTCATGCTGGTGGACAAGCAGAGGGAGATAAAACCGAACGAAGTTCAGCTGTGAAGACAGAGAGACTGTGGTAGGAAAAGGCACATGACTGGAGGTTGCACAGCTTGCAAGTTAGCTTTGACCATGCCTGTTTAGCCCTGTGTGTGGAATGGTATAAAACAGGCTAAAGCGAAGCCTCACCTGGCTTCTTAGCACCTGATCCTCTGGGCTGTGGGGATGAGACCAGGCTGGCCCAGAGAAGCTCTCCTTCATCCAGGCCCCCACTCACTGGAGCAGTGCCCACTTCCCATTTAGGGACAGCTTCAGTGCAAGTCCCCAAAACTCCCTAGTCAGTCTTTTAGGTTACAGACTTCCTACTTTCTCTACCTTCCATCAATTAGATAACTCAAGTAATTAGCTTTAATATTTGCATACATGCACACACGCATACACATACATACACACACACACACACACACATACACACACACACACACACACACACACACACACACACACACACATACACACCAGCAACAAGCCCAGCCTTTAACTTCTGGCTCCAGAAAACGTCAGAGAAACACGAGTTTGTAGGGTTTCATCAGTGATGTTCAGTTATTGTAAGCAACTGACAGTAAGAGGCTGGGATTAGGGAAGGGTCGGGTCATGGACAGAGGCTTTGGAAGCTAATTAGGAAGGATTTCTATAAACTACAGATAGCAGGTGGCCAGTCTCTACAAAATTCCCATCATGAACTGCTCTTGGACTAGAAAAAATGGTTCAGCAGGTAAACATGAGGATATGAGTTCGAATCTCCAGTGCCCACACGAAAACAGCAAAGCACACTTATTGGAAACCTTAGTGCTGGGGAAGACAAATTGGGGCGGGAAGGAGGGGTGAGGAACTAGGGGGACGCTGGAGAAAGGCTTGCTTGGGCTCACTGACACATAAGCATATAACACACATACATACACATGCACCCACAACTGTTCTTCATGGAGGAGACGGACTCTGTGTGGGCACTCTTGCAAGAAAAATGACCCCAGCACTAGGTAAAGCCTCAAACATGTTGTGGCTAACACCGAGGCCCGTAGCTGCCATGCTGTCAGCTTTCCTTGGCTTCCATAGTCTCCATTTTTACACCTCATTTCTTTCCAGTAGCTTCATTATGCTTATATAAACCCTCTTCGATCCTTCCTGGAGCAGGTGGCTGCTAAGTTAAAAATAAGCAGAGCTTCGTGGAGATCTAGCACACATGGGACTGAAATATCCTATGTGCGCGCTGGATGGCTAGGGCTCTACAGGGAATGTGGATGCAGGACGGTCCCCACAGCCCACACTGTGTGCATGACTCGTATACTCACAGGCTGGAGCAGCTCAGGCCTCGATGAGTTTGGTCTAATCTTCCCCTTGAGGACTATAGGGTTGAACTCCACAATCTTGAAGTTTATTTCTCTCAGTTTGGAATGTTCGATCCATTTTCTAAAGAGATAATGGAAAACCTCAGGTACAGGTTTCCAATCTCTCCTTGATTTAATCTGCACATGCTTCCCAGGGCTCGTCTGCTCTGGCCTTAGAAAGTTACAGTCAAGTGTATGTAGGCACCGTTTCCACGCTATAAAGCCTTCTGATTGCTTCGCCATCTGGCCTCACTTCCAATATCTCCTTCCCCCAACCCCCAATCTCATACTCATTCTGCAAAGGAAATGAACAAGGTAGTAATAACCGAGTAGAGCTCCATATCCAGAAATCCTCTCAGGAAACTAGAGCAGCAAAATGGAGTCCTTCCTTGTCAAGCAGCCTCTGCACTTGCCAGACCACCTGCCACATGCTACTGCTGAGACACTGACAGTCTCCAGTCCCCTCCCCCTCTGTCTCTCACCCCTCTTCCTACCCTCTTCAGCCTGTCTCCTTTCCTCCACCACCCTCTCCCCTTCACCACTCAGTCTCACAGGATGTCTATCTTTCATCTGATTCATTGTGACATTCCTGGTAGAAATAGTCTCAAAACAAAGTTGGCGGCCACCCAAACCACAGACGGCAGCATTTGCAGTTGATTGCCAATTGGCAGGAAAGGGCGAGGGGTAGGTAGTTCCATGGCAGAGCTCTTGGCACTGCTGGGAGGGAATATGGTAGTTGCCACAGAAGTACGTTTGCTTGTGGTGATCTATAGAGATGAACTGTGGGTTTGGACCGTCTAAACCCACTTTGATGTTCTGCCTCAATGAAAACAGGTTTCAAATATATTTAAACACTGGGGGAGGAGGGACCAGCTAGAACTAGAGATGGACCACTTCTTTGACTGTATCACTATGAATTGTGTGATCTATTCTTTTTTTTTTTTTTTTTTTTTTTTTGGCTAGTTGGCTGGTTGGTTAGTTGGATGACTGATTAGTTAGTTGGTTTGGTGGCTTAGTTAGTTGGTTGGCTGGTTATTTGACTAGTTTGTT
Source organism: Montemys delectorum (assembly GCA_019843815.1). NCBI lineage: Eukaryota > Metazoa > Chordata > Mammalia > Rodentia > Muridae > Montemys > Montemys delectorum. Next base: position 21,420 of record JADRCD010238823.1, read on the forward strand.
TATTTGGGATAAGGTCTCACCCTGCAGCCTAGTCTGCTCTCTAATTTGCAACCCTTCTTCACCAGCCTCTCAAGTACAGGAGGGCCGGCTCTTGGTGGTGCTGTTTTTACAGAGCTGTGGATGGAATCCTGGGCCTTAGTGTCTGTTCATATTCTATATTCATTTCCCCACTAGGCTTATATTTTTAAAAATGTTTACAACAGTGAGTCATTATTCGCCATTCTTATTACTAATCTATCTTAGAACTAATCCCATTCACAGTCCTTCCTGATCCAGAAGTTCTTGTGCTATACAGGGAAGTCTGTCAGCTCTGTTTTCTTTTCTTTTTTAATTCCTGGGCTCAGGGAGGCATTGTCCAGACCAAGATTATACAGTTATCCTGCATTTCTAAAACACATTTAAAATTTGATTTTTCTGTTGTTTTCTTACTACTCTAACTCCAATTCATTTTTTAGTATGGCATGTTATAGGAAAAACAAGCTCCAAATTATAATATGATTTATAGAAATTTATTACTGTAAGTTGTAGTTCAAACATCTCAGGTCATGTGTGGTTCAGTGGTAGAACATGTGCTTAGTCTGTGTGAAACATGGATTAAGTCTCTAGCACCTTTCCCTCAAAATGGAGTTAGTGAGGATGCTTAAGAAATAATAATAATCCATTAAGAAAATAGAGGGGGGTCCTGAAGAGATGGCTTAGTGGTTAAGAGCACTGACTGCTCTTCCAAAGGTCCAGAGTTCAATTTCCAGCAACCACATAGTGACTCATAACCATCTGTAATGGGATCTGATGCCCTCTTCTGGTGTGTCTGAAGACAGTGATAGTGTACTTATATACATAAAATAATTTTTTTTAAAAAAAGAAAGAAAATAAAGGAAGAAGAGGAAGAGAAGGTAAAGAAGGAGAAGAAGAAGAAGAAGAAGAAGAAGAAGAAGAAGAAGAAGAAGAAGAAGAAGAAGAAGAAGAAGAAGAAGAAGGAGAAAAGAAAAAAAGATTAGAAGAAAATAAAACACTCATAAAACACATCATACAAACTACCGTATTCGAGGCAGAGTGTTCCGTAGTCCTACTACATAGAACACAATGTTGGCGTCAGTGTTGCTATAGATGCTGTTGATGGCCGCCATGGCTGCACCCATTCTCCCTGCAGCTGCACAGATCACCACTGGAATCTCCTCTTCCATGTCCTCAGGGGACTCGGAATCATCCTCTGGAAAGATCGAAATCAATGACTCGGAGCACAAGGAACTTCATGGGAGAGCAGTCTCTAACTCCTAATCCACAGTGCAGGGGAAGACTGTTCCCTCACACCCAGTCTCTCTGCTGTCCCCCGGAGATGGGTGTGAAAATTTCACACCCTATGGCCAACCACTAGAACAATTTTTTTTCCCAGATTCCCTGGTTGCAAAACTGTGATCAAGTTGGATAAATGGGATATTCTTTTAAGTAATGTGTGCTTCTACAGAATCTGCAGGCCAGACTAATGCTAACTGCCTTCTTCCCTCCGCTGGAATGTTGATGTGATGCTAAGAGGCAAAGGGCCTTCTTGGATTGATGATACCCAGGACATCAGAACCGTAGTGTGCGCAGGATTTTGATCTGAAGGGCTGTGGAATCCATGGATCGGATCTTCATGGGAAGACAGGGTGAACTTCTGCGTCCTTATGATTCCTGGACTCTTGTTCAGAAGCCAGTCCACAGCATCACACACATACAGTGGATGCAGAGCCTCATGGGCTCAGCAGCCTTAACTTCCCCGAGTCAGAACTTGTCTGGTGTACTGTTGTGGTGTTTCTGTGGTGTCTCCATTCCTTAGTCAGTCAAGGTTGCCAAATGTTAACAGTAAGAGAATGGACTAACGAAAGGGTGTGCCCAATGCTTACAACTAATAACTAATCATCCTTTAGCATCGGAACAGACAAAACCACCGTCGCTACCACGTGATATTTTGGTGCCAGAATGCAACCTGCACTGTGAAGAATAGTAACCAGGCTATGGAAACCTGAGTTTTATTATGTTTGACCTCTCCTTGCAGACAGTTTTAGAAAACCTCTCTCACCTAAGTCCAAGCTAGCTGTAGCTGATATGTAATTCAATAAAAACGTACTGAAACACATTACTAGGTGTATTTTGTAAGTGGCCTCTCTGTTTCTTTTTATTTGTTTTTTTTTCTATCCACTTCTTCTCCTACTAGAAAAATGTTTTTTTTTTTTTCATGATCTATTCCCCTACTTGAGAGAACCTCATAATATACCCTGAAGGGGAATAATTTAAAGTTCCTAGCTGGATGTGTTAGTACACGTGGAGGCAGAAGGATGAGGCCAGCTTGGGCTGTATAAATGAGTTCCAGGCCAGCCAGGGCTGCATAGCGAGGCCCTGCAGAATAAACAAACAAGCAAACAAACAAACAAATGCTTTCTAGTCTTTGATCCCAATGTAACGTAGGCATAGCCACAAGTTTATCTGTGTCTATTTATGAAAATATAAGGGTTAGAGAGATGGCTTAGTGGTTAAGAGCACTGAGTGCTCTCCCAGAGGTCCTGAGTTCAATTCCCAGCAACCACATGGTGGCTCATGATCATGTGTATGGAGTCTGATGCCCTCTTCTGGTTTGTCCAAAGACAGAGACAGTGTACTCATATAAATAAAAAAAAAAAAATCTTAAAAAAAAAAAAAAAGAAAGAGAAAACAAGTGATTTTAATTTTGTGTTTCTTAATTTTTTTTCAAATGTACTAAGTAACCATGAATTATTTTTTTTTTAATAAAGAAAATAATGTTTTGGGCCCAGCATCTCATGCAGCCCAGGACAGGTTTGAGTTACTGATCGTCTTGCTCCCACTTTTCAAGATGTTAGATCACTGCACACACTTTTTGAGTTTTGTTGTTGTTGTTGTTGTTTTGTTTTGTTTTTTGTTTTTGTTTTTTCGAGACAAGGTTTCTCTGTGTAGCCCTGGGTGTTCTGGAATTCACTCTGTAGACCAGACTGGCCTCGAACTCAGAAATCTGCCTGCCTCTGCCTTCCAAGCGCTGAGATTAAAGGCGTGAGCCACCACTGCCCGGCCACTGCACGCAGTTTTAAAAAGCAAAATAAAACCAGACTTATTTAAAGATTGTTCCTCTAGGGGCAAGCTGTCACCATGCAGCCACGTGAGGTAATCTAACTGACAGGAGACTTGGCTGTGCGGATCGTCCCTGGTGTTCTTCGGCAATACCAAACTCCTCATGATTTCCTCAACACCAGGCGGCGCATGCTCTCTGATCTGTCTTTACACGTGCTGTTCCCGCTGTCTGGGATCACTCTCTGCTCTTCGTGGTTAAATCTCATATATCCATCCCAACTGCGTACTGCCATCCACTGTGCAGGAAGTCTGCGACACCTTCCCACGCGTAAAGGGTCCTGGGTGCCTACTGTGACTGGATTCGTCAGCCACACTGTTCATTTGTCCTTTCCTATTGCATGGAAGCACTGTGAGGGCAAAGGCCGGCAGCATACTTGTCTACCCTCTGCTTCTTTCCCAAGGACTAGCACCGGAATGGATGCCTTCATCAGCTATCCCTATTTCTGCAACTGCAGAGCCTATTTTTGTGCCCGGTTCTCCATCAGACTGTGTTTGTTGAGTCACTCCGCCAAGCCTGGCTCCCTGGAAGTGTGTAGTGAAAAATCTGCTGTAAAGAGTTGAGCCATGGAGTGGCCCTAGCGTCCAGAGCCCTCAGGGATGTTTGTAGGGACAGAAAGATAGGAGAGTGGAAAGGCATGGGTAGAGCCTGAAACAGAAATCTGTCATTCTCTGACTCCTGAGTGCTAGGATTAAAAGTACGCACCTCTATGTCTGGCTAAATGGACGATGTTTAAGTAATAAAAACTAGTATAGATTTCGTGGAAAATGTCCAGCCAAAATAGAAAAGGATATGGTAAAGCTTAACTATTTTTTCAGACCTGCCCACTCCCACTCCAAAGGTAGAGCTCTATTATAGTATGCCTGTGCCCCTAAGCATTCCTTTGTGTGAATTCTAAAGGACACACACATATTTGATGTGTGTGTGTGAACATGGGAGTTTCTGTATTCCTACATGCATGCACAGGTCAGAGAAGGACGTCCAGTGTCTTCCTCTATAGCTCTATAAGTTAGTGTTTTGGGGCACGGTCTCTCATGGAACTGAAGGCTTGCCATTTTGGCTAGGCTGGTTGGGCAGAGACCTCTTGAGAACCAACCACCTGTCTCTGCCCCTCAATACTTGGGCTACAGGTACCGATAGCCACACCTGGCTTTTTATACAGCTGCGGGGATTCAGACTTGGGTTCTCATGCTTGCAGAGTGTGGTGTCTTGACTGAGAATGGCCCCATACGCTCATATGTTTGAATGCTTGGCTTCCAGTTGGCAGACTATTTAGGAAGTCTTAGATGGTGTAGCCTTATTAGAGGAGGTGTGTCACTAGGGCTAGGTTTTGGGATTCGAAAGCCCATGTGTACCACGGCACCACGGCTCCACCAGGCACAGTCTCTCTCTGCCTCCATTAGGTGACTAAAATGTAAGCACTCAGCTCCAGCGCCAAGCTGCCTGCCTCATGACCCCGCCATGATGATCATGGACTAACCCTCTGAAATGGTAAACAAACCCTCAATTAGATGAATCTTCTTAAAAGGTGCTCTGGTCATGGTGTCTCTTTACAGCAATAGAACAGTAACTAAGACACAGAACAAGCTTTCTTACCCATTGAGCCTTCTCTCTAGCAACTACTAGATTCTTGGACTTCCCATCCACAGCTGCCCATTGTTGGGTTAGTTGGACTACAGACTGTAAGTCATGACAATCAATCCCCTTATTATATAGAGTCATTCCATGAGTTCTGTGACTCTAGAGAAACCTGACTAATACAGTCACACATTCCTTTTTATTTGAACACTGGGTGGGATAACAATATGGGATTGGATCCATTCACATCATCCAGATGCTTTGTTATCACAAACAGCTGATTGATCAAGCAGGACATGCATTCCCTCCAGTTGTTTAACAGCTGTTGTGAGACTTGCGCACTGGGATGGGCTAAATGAATCCGTCACTTCGTGAACACACTGAAGTAAAACCCAGGACTTCCTCCTGCCCATCTGTGGTGCCTTAAATAGGAATGGCTCCATAGGCTCATATATTTGAGTGCTTATTCATAGTGAGTGGCACTACTTGAGAAGAATTAGGGGGTGTGGTCTTGTTGGAGGAAATGTGTCACTAGGGGGTGGGCTTTGCCATTTAAAATGCTCAAGCCAGGCCCAATGTCCCTCTCTCTCTTCCTGCTGCCTGCTGATCTGGGTGTAGACCTCTCAGCTCCTTCTCCAGCACCCTGCCTTCCTGGGTGCCACTGTGCTCTCCACCATGATAATCAGCCAAACCTTGGAAACTGTTGACAAGTCCCAGTTAAATACTCTTATGAAGGCTGATGTAGCCATGGTGTCTCTTCACAGCAATAGAACACCGATCAAGACACCATCCTCTCTATTTCTTCTCCTTCCCCTTCTTTAACCTCTCAAAAGTTGGAGATGATGAACTAATTTGTGCTCCACTCCAAATTTCATGTTTAAGTCCTGAGCCCCAGTGACTCTAAATTTGACTGTATTTGGAGATGAGAACTTTAAAGAGGGAATTAATTTTTTTTTTAAAGGCTAAAGCCCTAAGCCCAAATGATTGATACCATAATAAAGGGGAAAGAGATATCAGGGACATGTACAGAGCCACATGGAGACACTAGGGGTGCTACCTGCTAGCCAAGGAGAGTGGTCATAGGAGAAGCCAATTAACCTGGCTTGGCCTTACAGTTTCCAGAACCGTGAGAGAGTGAACTCCTAATGACAGCCCTAGCAAGCTAAAGCACACTTCTTCAAACTTGTTCATTACACATTGAAGTATAATGTGTTTTAGTAAATGAGTTAAGCTGTAAACAAGTGCCACTATCCAATTATAGAACACTTCTGTCTCCATGAAAGTCCCCTTGAACTGGTTTTGTAGTCAGTCTGCTGGCTGCTTCTCATAGCCACTTGCTTCCACACAGCCACTGACCTCCACACGGGCCTTCTGGCTGCCTTTGCTAAAAGTTTGCTTGTTTGTTTATTTTAATTTAGGTTTCTTTATTTTATGCATATGAGTGTGTGTGTGTGTGTGTGTGTGTGTGTGTGTGCGTGCGCGTGTGTGTGTGTGTGTGTGTGTGTGTGTGTGTGTGTGTATGTGTGTGTGTGTGTGGGTCCACGTATCACATGTGTGCCTGGTACCATGGAGTTCAAAAGGAAATGTTGAGCCAGGTGGTGGTGGCACAGGCAGATCTCTGTGGCCACCTGGTCTACAAAATGAGTCCAGGACAGCCAGGGCTATTACACAGAGAAACCAAAAAGAAGGAAAAGGAAGAGGAGGAGGAGAAGAAAGAAGAGAACGAAGAGGGAGGAAAGAGTTGAATTCCTTGGAACTGGAGTTGCGGACAATTATCGGCTGTCATGTGGGTGCTGGGAATCAAACCCAGATCCTCTGCAAGAGCAACAATTGCTCTTAACTGCTGAGCCATCTCTCTAGCCGTCCATTTATTTTATTTTTGAAGACTTGTTTTATTTTGATTGTGTGCACCTCAGTGTGAGGACCTGTAGGGGCACAGAGGCTCCTATCATGTGTATGGTTGCCGGGAACCCAACTTAGGTTCTCTGTAAGAACAGCAAGCGCTCTTGACTACTGAGCCAGCTCTCCAGGCATGAGGAAGTTGTTATAAACAAAATTATGCACTCTGTGGTCTTGGTCTGGCTTCTTTGAGTTAATGTAATGTTTTGGGGGTTAATGTAATGTTTTAGTTTTATTAGAAATGTGTTGCTTTTGAACTGCTGAGCAATAACACATGGTGTAGGTAGACATCCCCTTTGCCACTAGTCTGGGCTACTGTGTCTGACGCCTGGAAGCAACTACATGTATGTCATTATGTGAAAATCACTTTCATTCCAAACACTTTTTTTAAACGATTCATTTACTTTAGGTATGTGAGCACACTGTTCCTCTCTTCAGACACACCAGAAGAGGGCATCAGATCCCATTATAGAAGGTTGTGAGCCACCATGTGGTTGCTGGGAATTGAAATTCAGGACCTCTGGAAGAGCAGTCAGTGCTCTTAACCACTCAGCCATCTTTCCAGCCCCCTCCAGATACTCTTGATCACAACATACATATTTTACATTATTTTAAATCGTATGTGTAATTTAACATGTAACCAGATAAAAACACTGCCTTTGTGAGGAACAGAGACAGTTTTGCTCACTAGTGTTTCTAGGTCCTAGGTATTTGGCTTTAATGATTTACTTATTTTTATTTTATGTGCATTGGTGTTTTGCCCACATGTATATCTGTGAGAGGGTGTTGGATCCCCTGGAACTGAATTTACAGACAGTTGTTAGCTGCCTTGTAGGTGATGGGAATTTAACCCAGGTCCTCTGGAAGAGCTCAGTGTGGGCCGCCTGTCTAGCCCAGTAGTTGGCTTTTTTTTTTTTTTTTTTTTTTTTTTTTTGGTTTTTCCAGACAGGATTTCTCTGTATAGCCCTGGCTGTCCTGGAACTCACTCTGTAGACCAAGCTGGCCTCGCAGTATTTGGCTTTTTATTTTGTTTTGTTTTGTTTTTTGAGACAAGGTTTCTCTGTGTAGCCCTGGACTCATTTTCTAGACCAGGTGGCCACAGAGATCTGCTTGTGCCACCACCACCTGGCTCTACTCACTCTGTAGATCAGGCTGGCCTCAAACTCAGAAATCCGCCTGCCTCTGCCTCTGCCTCCCAAGTGCTAGGATTAAAGGTGTGCGCCACCACTGCCCAGCCAGTATTTGGCTTTAAAAACAGAAATGTGAACCAGCCTTTTGTGGCACAAACTTGTAAGCCTATTGATTGTGCGATGGAGGTTTCAGTGTAGCCTGATGAGGCCATTGGGTCAGCTAAAGGTGAGTGTGTGTGTGTGTGTGTGTGTGTGTGTGTGTGTGTCTGTCTGTGTGTCTGTCTGTCTGTCTGTCTGTGTGTCTGTCTGTCTGTCTGTCTGTGTGTGTGTGTCTGTCTGTCTGTCTGTGTGTCTGTCTGTCTGTGTGTCTGTGTAAGTGGAAGCCTAAAGGCCATCATCTCCCCTGCAGTGGGAGCTATAGGTGATCTGCTGTGTGTGTCTATGTGTGTGTGTTTGTGTGTGTGTGTCTATCTGTCTGTGTGTTTGTGTGTCTGTGTGTCTGTCTGTCTGTCTGTGTGTCTGTCTGCCTGTCTGTTTGTGTGAGTGGAAGCCTGAAGGCCACCATCTCCCCTGCAGTGGGAGCTATAGGTGATCTGCTGATAGAAGCTGACAGAAGTGTGAGCCGCTTGCTGTACGTGTTGGAAACCAGCCTCTCTCCTGCAAGAGCAGCTGCTCTCTTCACCACTGAGCCTGTCCCCAGCCCTCTGAAGGGGAGTTTTTAAGTAGAGCTGTTGGGACCTACTTCAGACATACTAATATACTGGAACAGTAAGAGGAGGGAAGGGGCAATTCTCAACAACAAAATGAGGAGAGGCTCTACAGGACAGGGAACTGAGCAGTCCCTCAGGATGGGGCCCAAAACTAAGAGCCCTAGCACCAACTCAGGGCATATGAGAAATGCAGATCCCTAGGCCCATACTTTCTGTGATGCTAAACCCAGGTGGGATCTAGTGATGAGGTTTTGCTCTGTTCATTTGAGACAGGGTCTTACTTTGTAACTCAGACAGGCCTTGAACTCACTATGTAGCCCAGGCTAACCTTAAACTCACAATCCTCCTACCTCAACTTCCAGGTGCTGGGATCTCAAGCGTGGGTAACACACTCAGCCCAGGTGTGTTCTAACAGGCCTTCCTTGTGACTTTTACATGTGCTATGGATTGAACATTACCGATCATTTTGTAGCATAACCCAACTGCTGCCCTAGGGGAGATATTCTATACCCTGGCTCTTAGGAGTTAACCACATTGTCATTCACTACTGAACCCAATCTGTGAAGAAACCCAATGGAAACCATAAAAACCCCCTTCTTAGGGTCTTGTCTCCACAGACTCCAGGCTTGCTCACCTGCTTTGTTCTTAAGCACAGCTCCCTTACGGACTTTCTTGTACAGAATCCCACAGAGCGTCAGGACCAGAAGAAACAGCAACACTTGATTAACTGAAATAAAGAGGGAAGCACATCAAACTCCCAAAGCACAGGAGGAAAAATCCTGAATGCCAGTGTGGGCAGCCATACAGAGGACATGGGGCAGTCTGTAGTAATGAGTTGACCTGGTGCACTGTGGTCAGGCTTCTCAGAGTGCGAGCAGGACCCAGAGCTAACCCAGGCGGTCTGATGGCAGAGGCCTCAAACTCAGTCACCCCAGGAGGCTGCCTTACATGAATATTTCACCTATCTTTTTTTTTTTAAGATTTATTTATTTATTTCATGTATGTGAGTACACTGTTGTTGTCTTCAGACACATCAGACGAGGGCATCAGATCCTCGTTACAGATGGTTGTGAGCCACCATGTGGTTGCTGGGATTTGAACTCAGGACCTCTGGAAGAGCAGTCAGTGCTCTTAACCGCTGAGTCATCTCTCCAGCCCTCATCCGTTTTTCAAACAGCATCATTTCTAGAATGCCTTCTGTGAGCTACTGTTAATTCTGACCATTTAAAGCTGTAGAACACAGCTGTGTCTCAGTTAACTCAAATACCAGTCCAGGACGTGCCTCGAATCTTGGCTCCAGGTAAGGGTCACAATGCTTCCAGTTCTCAGCCTCCCTCCATTCCACACTTACGATGCCTGCTTTGGGGATGATGCAGAGCAGCATTTTTTTTGTTGTTGTTGTTTTTTGAGTAGGGAACACACATTCCTGGTTGTTGGTAAAATGAATGGGGACATTTGTGTTCACAGAGTTAAGCAATATTCAAATCATGTGAAAAAAAAGCCAATCTCCGATCTCAGCGTTGCAGGCACGAAACACAAGCTACTCCAAATTGAACATTCTTCTAATTGAATGTATTTTATAAATCATCTTCTTTTTGTGGTAGGAGGTAGATACTTTTTCCATTTACAGAAAGGACAGAAACTTTCTATTATAAAATATGCCTAGGAATATTAAGCAATGTGAACTTAAAGAAGACCTTTACAGTATTGTGGAACACAGAGAGCACACAAATGGGGAAAACCTGGGGAGAGGTGGCTTTGCCATAGGGTAAACATGAGTGTGAAGTGAGGGACATGCTGGGAGACTCAGGTATGTGACCCAGGCCTGTGGCCCTGCATTCACCAGGCAGAGGCAGAGGATCAGAGCTGAGTCCAAGCCAGCCTGAGTTACATTGTAACTCTTGTGGGAAAGGGAAGGAGATGGGATATGAGGTCAGATTCAAACCTCATTCTCACAGCCTACCTAGCTTCCCTGAGCCTCTGTGGACCTCTTTGATACAAATAAAAATCTAAATTACTTCTCTAAAGATAATTATTGGCTTTATGGGGGTTTATTTTTTGACCTTCAGGCTTTTGTGTTCATATTTGTATTTTAAAAAACGGACCTAGAGTGTCTTAGGTCCTGAACCTCGGTGGTTCAATCTCAATGAGGTCCAGGTTCCAGCTCTCCCTTCTGCCCTTTCTGGGAAGATTCAAGCATAGATAGCTGCTACAGACCAGGAAGAAGTAAAAGGTTCTATAGGCCTCAGGAGATCTGATTCACCACATTTACAGAGGTGGCCCAATGCAGGACCCTTCCAACTGGGGCTATTACCATGGTCAAAAACTTGCCAGGAAAAAAAGAATTCTTAAGTTAAGTATGTTCCATGCACTATTTGGAATGTACACTAAAAACAATTCCTCATTTATATGAAGTTCAAATTTAATTGGTTGTCTTTCATTTTCATTTAAATCAGGGAACTCTAAGAGTGGCAGTAACAGCATCAGATTACTGTGTTTTTCCTTAAATTAATAATGTGCTAGTCTAAAGTCAGGAGAGAATATAGGTGTTTAAAAGTCGTGAAGATTTGACCTCACTCTTTAAGAACAAGAATAGAAACTTACAGGCCAGGTGGTGTGGTGGATACTTTTAATCCCAGCACTCAGGAAGCAGAGGCAGGCAGATCTGAGTTCAAGGGCAGCCTAGCCTGGATTACAAAGCAAGTTCCAGGACACCCAGAGCTACCCAGAGAAACTCTGGCTCGAAAAACCAAAACTAATAAACAAACAAACAAAAATAGACTTTTACAAATGCTTAGGCATGAATGCAAATACTTATTTATAGTAAGGAAATTATTGTAATCACAAGTTTCATTAAAAAATATGATCCATGAAAATTTATGAAATGGATTTACCACCAAAATGGTAAGTCCATTTCTAACCAAAATCTCAGCAAAATCCCACAGGAATCATCCTCAAGTGACGAATGATCACTTGGGAAATAATCTATGAAAAGCACACACTCACACACACACATACATACACTCATACACATATACATACACACACATACACACAAACATAAACATTCACACACATATACATACACACACATACACACAAACATAAACATTCACACACATATACATACACATTCACACACACATACACACTGCTCATATACATACATACATACTTTCTCACACACACATACATACATAGATACACACACATACACACTTACACACATACACACTCATACATACACCCATACAGACACATACACACTCACACACACATACACAAATGCATAAACACACACACAAACACATACATACACACTCAGACACATATACACAATATGCATCATCAAAACACTTTTCTAAAACATCTTTCTTCATAGTTATTCTTAAGTTCAATTCTTACTTTTGCGTAGAAGAGCCATGTGTATACACCTGGATAACGAAGACCTGTGAATTGAAGAGTAGAATGTCATTTAAAAAAAACTCAATGCCAAAGACATCAAGCATTAAAAACTGCATCTCCTCTGGAAATCATGTATATTGTAAAGTGTGTATCATCCATTACTGTTCTGAATCTAGAATTTTGGTAAGAAACAAATATTTCTTTCTTTTAAAAATAAGATTTATTTATTATTATATATAAGTACACTGTAGCTGTCTGTAGCTGTCTTCAGACGCACCAGAAGAGGGCATCAGATCTCATTACAGATGGTTGTGAGCCACCATATGGTTGCTGGGAATTGAACTCATGGCCTTTGGAAGAGCAGACAGTGCTCTTTCCTGCTGAGCCATCTCTCCAGCCCAAGAAAATAAATATTTCTTGAATGTTGTCTTAGTTTTTTTTTGCTATAAAAGAATAGCCTTTGCTGACAAAAGCGACATACGAGAGAAAGCTTTGGCTCACAGTTCTAGGCTATAGTCCATCACAGCAAGGAATTCAATAGAACAGGAGCTTGAAGCAGACTGTCACATCACACCCACAATCAGAAAGCAGAGAGTGAGGAACCCTTATGCCTTGTCTTGTCTGTTTGTATAGCCCAAGATCCTAGCCTAGGGAATGGTACCACCTACAGAGCAGGTCTTCCCACCCTGTTAACTTAGAGATGCCCCCATGGTATGCCCATAGGCTCATTTCCCACATGATTCTACAACTGAGATAGCATCACAACCTACTTCAGGAGTGATTATTCTGGCTGAACAAATGAGTCCACATAGATCATTTCTCTTCAGTTTTTTGTTTGTTTGTTTCAACTCCTTTCCAAAGGAAGCCCCGTTATCTTTCTTGGCTAGTAGAGAAAATAGGACTATATAAAAATGTTATTTAAGGAAGTCTCTTTGAGCTATACCCCATGCTTGTCTTCTTTAACAAGGAAGTGTCTCCACTGTCTGGATTTCCTGATGGAAACAGACCATCCTTGAGTGCGCAAGCTTTACACCCAATCTAATCATTTGTTCATCACTAAAAGCCCAGCGTGAGATGTGCTGGGGATACACTGTTGAGCAAGATGGCCCTAGTCTCCATTCTCATGGAGCCTTCACACCAGTGAGGAAATCAGATGTTTAGATATTGCTGATAAAACGATTGGAGTATGTGCAGAGAAAACAATTGGAGTCCATGCTGAGAACAGAGCAGCAGAGGTGCCAAGATGAAGCTTAACAGAAGTAGGGATTGCAACAGGAAGGAGGCTCCGGAGAGGCCTCCCTGAAGAGAAGGATGGGCAGGAGTGAAAACAAGGGCACACCAGGCAAAGGGAACCAAAAGAGCAAAGGCCCTGTGGCTGGAAAGAACCCCGAGTGTTCTGGGGACAGCAAGGTCAGTGTGCACACCACCAGGGACTAAGGGGGGAGGGGACTAGCCTGGTTGGAGAATGACAAAGAGGATAGATGCGGTGGTGCTGGCATTTAACCACGGCCATCAGTCTTTGACCACATTGAAGCCTCCAAACAGTCTCTCCAGATTCCCTAGGGTTCAGAGGGAGATGGTTCTGTGTGTGCTTGCTGCGCATGCGTGAGGTTATGCATTCACATTCTCAGCACTGCCAAGAGTATCTGGCCGTGTGTCTGAAATCCTCTTGTTGAGAGGCAGAGACAGATGGAGCTCACTGGCTAGCCAGCCTATTTGGGATGCCAGGCTTGTGGTTCATTGAGAGACCCTGTCTCAAGGCAGTGAGGCAGAATGATAGAAGCCACCAGAAGTCCTCCTTTGACCTCTACTTGAGTGCATATGGGTGCACACTCCTGCACACACACACACACACACACACACACACATACACACACATCACGCACGCATGCACGCACGCACATGCACACATACACACAGGCACTTAATAAAAGTTAAAATATAAACACTCCGAAGGAAAGAGATGGTAAGAGAGTGGAAACTCAAGGTCATCCCCAATGCGCAAACACTCTTTCAAGCTTGTTGCTTTCCCTTCAGATTCTCACGCACAGTGCGAGCATGTGGTGGTGGAAAGCAATCCACTTTTGGTTATCGGGAGATCCCCTGGAGGAAAGCACTGTCTTGTTTATAGAAGGTCTTAGTGCTATTTCCAGGGTTTTATGGTTATGGATAGTGCTTCTGTAAACACTTGGGCACAGGTTTTTGTGGGAGTGTGAGGGTAAACACCCACAAGTGTCATAGCTGAATCATTTGGTAGCTATACGCTTAGCTTTCTAGGAGACCACCTGTCATCGGGGATCATCAGCACAGGTGGACAAAGGGATCAGAGACAGACAGGGGAAGTCCTGTGAATGCATACAGTGAAGAAGACACACGGGGACCAGCAGCAGCAAGGGAGACAGATCAGCTTTATTTGGGGTGATCCAAGGCTTAGTTTGGGGGTATGGGGTGTAGAAACATTCAGGATGGACAAAGGTTGGAGGCTTAGGGTACCTGAATGCGGCATTAGCATTGAGAAGCATTTCAGGAATCCCAGGTGCTAGCTCAATGGGTTCTTATCTGGAGTAAGGAAACTGAACCTGTAATCTTAACCAAGACAACTTGACATTCTACAGATGGAGATGCCTGTGGGCTTGTGAACTCCTCGGACAAGGTCAGAGAAGGGGAAGCCCTGCCAGTAAGGGGAGGCCTCCATTATACACGGAGCTCAGAAGGTTATCTGGTCAATGATAGACTTCGATCTTAATTAACAGAGTTTTCGCACAACCACCAGTGTGTCGCCTGAGTGGGAAGGCTTCCATTTTGCATTGCTGCTGGCAGGGTAAGAGTTGCTGTGGTCTTCTCAGGACTTGTAATACAGCTATCACTGCAACTGTCTAACACATACATTGTATTGTGGCTTTCCCTTGAATTTCCCCATGACCATTGATACTGAGCATCTTTTAATTTAATTTTGCCACATTCAGGTATAGAAGTTTCTGTTTAAACCTCTTCACTATTTTTAAAGAATGATTGCCTTTTTTTTTTTTAATTTTCAAAGTCACTTATTCATTCTGGAGACAAGTCCTTTGTTGGATAGGTGATTTGCAAATATTGTTCTTCAGCATGTAGCTTCTTTTCACACTCTGGCTGAGTTTTACTATTTAGTGTCTTGCTATGTAGCCAAGGCTGGCCTCCAACTTGCAGCTCTCTTGCATTAGCTTGTGGTAATGTATTGACATTACACATGTGTACCACCACATCCAGACTGATTTTTTTTTCTGGAGACATGGTCTCATATAGCCCAGGCTAGCCTTGAACTCTGTCTTCTCACCTCTGCCTCCCAAGTGCCAGGATCACAGGCATGCTTTATTATGCCTGGTTTTATTTGGTGCTAGAGATAGAACCTGGGGCCTCTTGAATGCTAGACAGGCACTCTACAAGCTGAGCTACATCTTCACCCATCCCCAGACAAATTGTGATCAGGCCCAACTCATTACTTTTATTTTTAGCTTAATGTTTTAATTGATTATTTTGGAAATTTCACATAATGCACCCCAATCTTTGCTCACTTTCCAGTCCTCCCAGGTTCACTCCCCGACCCTTATGACCGCACCCAAAACAAAAGGAGAAAGAAAAATATCAAGTCCAATTTATATTGCCCACATCCTTGCTTGGAGCATGGTCAAACTCGCAGTGGCCAGCCCCTTAAAGATAACTGATTCCTTCCTCACACTCCGCCCGCCCCCAACTGGAAGCCACCAGCTGTGGAGCTACACTTCAGCATCCCTGTTATAATGTTCTTCTCTTCAATGGCCTCCTGTCTAGGATCTTTCTTCTTTGGGTGGTGACAGGGTGTGGGAGGAAAGCTTGTCACAGAAACTTTCTCTATCTCTCCTTCTCAACTGTGAGTCTGCAGTCATCCATACCACTGCCAAAGAAGCCCCTTTGCCCTTTAGAGCCAGCGGCAGCATGGATCATGGGCTTCTGCCCAGTGCCTGGCTACAGCGAGGAACAGGACATCTTTGTAGTGTCTCCATCTCTGACCCCTCCTCTGGCCCTGTTCTGCCATTTTTCTTTCCAATTTCCTGAGTTCACTTTTTAAAAGCATCTTCCCACAGACCTGCCCTTCTCTAGTTTTTCGGGGGACATCTCAGGCTTTGCAGACTCCTCTGCCATTGCCTCATCCCCTGACCCTTTCCAGGCTCCTCCGGTCTGCCTCTCAGGCTCCTAGGAGCTGCTGGGCAGTGGTAGGTGTCAGCTTCATTCACAGCCATGCTTTAGGTTTTCATCCTCGATGTTGATGGTTTGTCCCGGGATCTGGTTCTGCAGCATCTGCTCCTCCACCTGCTCCAGCAGCTTGTAGATGGGGTGGACTGACTCGAATCACTGGATCTGAGCCAGGATGGCAGCCAAGTTGGTCAGCCCATGAATGTGGAGGGTCTTCCAGACATACTGGGTGGGCCACGTAAGCCTCCTTTTTTTCTTTATAAATTATGCTGGGATGTTATACTAAGACTGTTTGGCCTAATCCAAAGCCAAAGTGAATTTGTCTTTATGATTTCTCTGTGAATTCTATAATTTAACATTTATTTTTCACAAATAGGACTTTTTATTTGTCACTATTAAAAATCTGGGTTATAGACCGATTCTTGGACTGGTGGTTCATAACCATCCGCTCGGTCAACCTTAGCCCCCATCTCGTCTCCAGTTGTTTTCCCGAACTGCCACCTTCTCCATGGA
This sequence comes from Montemys delectorum, assembly GCA_019843815.1. NCBI lineage: Eukaryota > Metazoa > Chordata > Mammalia > Rodentia > Muridae > Montemys > Montemys delectorum. The sequence goes on from JADRCD010238823.1 coordinate 37,982, forward strand.
GCTCTATGAGCTTTCCCAATTCAAACGGGTTTCTTCCACATTTTTACTTTTATGGCAAAGACATCATGTCTTTCCCACTGCTGTCTGGAATCACTTTATTAACTACTTCCTTCAAGTCATTTGTCTGCACTTGTCGGGTCATGATTTCCACCATCTTCTTCCAGATCTGGTACTTCTGGACTTGCTGGTGCTGTGCATAGGATGTGTTTCTTATCTGGTTGTTGCGTTTCTTAGTGAAACCAACACAGAAAAGTTGGAGCAAATACCCATCGGTTGTCTTGACATCAACATGAGCTTCAGTCATGGTCTGCCACTTTTTGACCATGGAACACATTTCGTCCCGGGTAAGATCCCTGCCATGGAAGTTAGTCAGACAGTTTTTGCCCTGAACGTCCTCAGTAATTAGCTTGAATTTTCTAAATGCAACTTCATCATTCTGGAGATCGGCAAGGCTCACTTCAAACACTCGACCCTTGAGGCCATCAGATGCAGTTTTGGTTCCTTGAGCCTTGTGACTAGTGGTTTTTCCGATGTTCCTAATGTTGGACATTGCTGGTGCTTTCACATCATACCAGTCTTTCTTAGAAAATGGATCAACCACTTTCTTCTTAGCTCCCTTCTTGCCACCTTTCGTCAGGCGCTTGTTCTTGCTGACCGCCATGGTGCCGATCGGAGAGCCAAAAGGGCTTAACATTTATATTTTAAGTTAATTTGAAAAGATAGCATGATGAGTAAGTTAAATTCTGGTTTTCCTTTTTTTTTTTTTTTTTTTTTTTTGGTTGTTTGTTTTAATTTTATCATCAGATGCAGAGTTGGTTTTTCTAGGGCTATTTGTTAAAAAGGTGATTCTTTCTGCCGAGTGGTAGTGGCACACACCTTTAATCTCAGCACTTGAGAGGCAGAGGCAGGTGAAGCTCTGAGTTCTGAAGCTAGTTTGGTCTACAGAGCAAGTTCCAAGACTGTCAAGGCTATGCACAGAGAAACTTTCTCTCAAAAAGCAGTGGCGGGGTGGGGTGGGCAACGATTGGATTGTAAAAAAAAGTAATAAAAAAAAGTTTGTTTTTCCTATGGAGTTGTACTTTTAATTTGATGTTTTCCAAGGATGAAATGTGTCCTCCCAGAAAGCAAGAGAGTCAACAGAGCTTTGAGATTTTTTTTGCACTTTGCATAATAATGGCCATAGATCTAGACAGCTGTGACTGGCAAAAAGTAAGGCACATCATCAAACAGAGTCCTAAAGATGGGGCTGGGGAGATGGCTTGGCATCACAGGACTAGCTGGGTGTGTGGCATGTGCAGCAGTACCTCCCACATTGTCAGCATTCAGACAGAGGAGGGTCCCTAGGGTTTGCTGGCCAGCCAGTCTAGCTCTGCGTTCAATGGGAGACCTTATCTCAAAGGAATAAACCGGGTAGTGATAGAACAAGATACTCACTCTCCTCTTTAGGCCTCCTGGTGCAACATGGGCACACCTAACACACAGGGATCCTCCCACAATCACCTTGAAATGTCCTCAGATGTACCAAGGTCAATAGGCAAGAAAGGACTGAATCACCATGAAAAGGTTTCAGTTAAACATGTCCCCTAACTCAAGTCCCATCACCTCAGGGTATTCTTAAATGCTTCCCTCCCCCCCCCCCCACACACACTGAATTCTAGAATAGTTAGGGTTACTATTGTGTTAATGAAAAACCATGACCAAGGAAACTCTTATAAAAGAAAGCATTTAATTGGAGCCTTGTTTCAGTTTCAGAAGGTTAGTCCTTTATCATCATGGTGGGAAGCATGGCAGCATACAGGCCCACAAGGTTAGAGATGTAACTTTGAGCTTCATATCCTGATCCACAGGCAGGAGGCAGAGACACCCAATCAGGTGTGGGATTTTAGAACCTTAAAGCTCACCCCAAAGTGACACTCAGGACCTGAACTGAGACTCTGAATTAAGATACTATAGGGTTTGTAAGCCTGAGATCCACAAACATCTGTGCTAAGTTATTCTACTAATCAGTATTTAGGGATAGTGGAATTTCCTTAGGAACATGTCTTTGTTGTACACTTATCCTGCTCCCATTGGTTGGAGTATTCAACTGTGGCAGGGGACTTGCTTTGCTAACATTCATGTCTTAATTTGTCAACCGGGATGTCAGTTACCATGTGCATGTCTTTTTCTGCCACATCACACAGTATGTTAATTCCCAGGGAGGTTTTGGGAACTTAAACTTTATTTAGCCACTATTCAAAATGCAAGTCTTATTCCCAGCAGCTTCTTATATTGGTGTAGGTGTCTCTCTTATGGTGGGATCCATCCCAGGGGCAGCTTATAAAAGCAAAAGCCATCAAAGCTCATACACAGGTGCAGGACGTGCTGCCCGGCAGATGGTTCGGGTCCAAGCTTATTGTGGCTAACTTTACAAAGCAGTTCTAACTGACTTCTATTGTGACTGGCTTCCAAGAATACCAAAGCACAAAACATCCTAGTGACAACAGTGACAGGATACAAGGAAGCTAGACAGGTAACAGTTGCCTGGGCCTTGACACTATCTTATGTACAATCCTTGAGAAGAACTTCTGACATTTGACTAGAGGATGCAGACAACACGTGATGAGCTTCAGGAACCCGCAGCCAAGTCTCCAGTGGAGGAGGATGAGGTGCGGCACATGCCAGGGTCTCTGAACTAGAATGCGGTGAGAACTGGCTGGCAGTGATCCAGGCAACTCTCATCCCCAGGGATTTGAGGCAAGTCTTTAATTTACTATAAATATCCCACCACACTAGCCCTTTAATTTCCCTGGCCTCTTCTGCACACCCAGGAGCTCAGCACGCACCTGGGTGGCCTTCCTTCCCTCTCACTGAAGTGGCACTTGCATAGGGTTTTTCTGAGATAGGTTTCAGGTCTTTTTTTTTTTTTTTTTTTAAATCCATTTACAACTCTAAGTGATGTCAATTTATCTAACTCTGGGGGGAAATGACATCACAAAATGGCCTCTGGCCACATGGTTCCTCCTCTTGGTGAAGGAAGCAGTGTGGTACCTTGGGAGAAACTGAGTCCAGAGTTCCTGAAGGAAGTTTCCTTCCTGAGCACCTCAACTTAAGCCAACACATCTCCCCCTTCCTCTGGAACTGCTTGAACAAGGCTCCATTTCTCTCTTTCTTTTCTTTTCTTTTCTTTTTTTTCTTTTCTTTTCTTTTCTTTTTTCTTTGTCTGAGACAGACTTTCACAGTAAAACTGGCTGCCCTGGAATTCACTATGCAGACCAGGCTGCCCTTGAACTCACAGAGATCTGCTTGCCTCTGCCTCCTGAGTGCTGGGATTAAAGGTGTGCGTCACTATGCTTGGCTAGGTTCAATTGCTTGAGGATACTTTGTTGTGGCCAATATGGTGGTGTGTGTGTGTGTGTGTGTGTGTGTGTGTGTGTAGCAGGGTGGAGGTTATTTGGGTCCATGGCTTCTTTCAATTCTTACAATTTTTTTTCAAGCAGAGACACAATTCTCCTCTATTCTTTAAGTGAGGAAATGTGGCTCAGAGACCCCAGGACATACCATATTCTACCTTTGGAATTCTCCCCAAAGTTCCTGCTTCAAGATTCTGAGGTTTCTTATTCTATTTGGTCTTCGGCCTCCCATCAAATAGAACAGGTATTGGCCATTGGAGCTTTGAAAATACACCAACCTCAATGTTCTGAAGTTCTCCTTAGGGGCCAATTTGATTCTTCCCGGTGCCAGTGAATTTGGCTTGGCTTGAGGTCATGGAGTTTACTGTGATGACATTTCACTGTACACAGGTTACTTTGTACTGTACACAGGTTACACTGTAGCCAGGTTACTTTGACTATGAGATCCAACTAGTTAACTATCAAGGGCTGGCTCAGCTGCAAAAAGGGCTCATCTTTCCTTATCAGTCTGCCAACTCTGAGATCTCTATAAGGTAAACCAAGCAACATCAGAAACCCAGCACTGGCATATGTAATAGCAAGGCCCAACAATGAGTTGAGGAGGAGGGATGGTCCTAAAGCAGACAGAGTGTAGGAAGCCCTAAGCCACGTGGCATCTCCTTGAGAGGCAGAGCATTCCCACATGGAGTCTGCTTTATAGAAAGCAGGTGGAGGGTGGAATGTGCCTCAGTAATACAGCACTTGCCTGGCTTGTGTAAGATTCAGTTTGAAGCACTGGGGGAAATAAGGCATGTTCAAATTGTACCTCACCTTACAATTTCATCTCCTCTCTGATAACATGGCCTCATGGGCCTCAACATCCCAGTGGCAAATACAATAGAAATTCTCCAGTCATAGGACCAAAATAGAGATGATTCTCCAATATGCCTGGCATGCTGCTAGTTTAGAAGGGAGTCTTGCAGTCAGATGAACCAAGGTTCAAATCCTGGCTCCATCATGCATAAGACCCCTGCCCTAGGAAAGCTGAGATCCCTTACCTGCCTAGGGCCTACGACATGGCTTCGCAACCTCCATGCTTAATAACTAATTCAGGGGGAAAAAAATAAGCCTTGACAATTTAGTGAGAGGTTGTTGGGAAACAAGAAATTCCTGGTCTCGAAATAGCATCCTAAGATTAGTTATTAATTGCAAGAGGGATTTCTCAAGAATTGGGATGGAAAACCCCATCATAACAAAGTGAACAAACTCATTATCAACAATAGCAGAAAAAAAATGGAGACTCTGTGTCCCAGGATGTGAGGGACACCAGGATACTTCCTCCAACAGACAGCATTTCATCTATTCTGTCAAGTTCGGGCACGGTCAATTGTGCTTCAATGTGAATTGTCTAGGCCTCTTTCAATATGTGGCTGTCTTGAAAGAAAACTAAAGGGCTGGCTGCTGTTCAGTGAGCACAGTGTTCTTGTCAAATTGCCTTCTAAATACTTACGTTTCTGCCCATTGACCAGCCTGCTGTCAGCTTCGGCTGGAGAGGCTTGTTTTGCAGTGAGCAACTGCCAGACTCACAATATGTCAGATCCCTGAGAACAGGTGATTGCTGAGAACTCAGCCATATGGACATTTATATAACCCACTTCAAGCTCAAGGAACATCATAGAAGGGGAGGGTGGGAAGAACCTAGAGCCACAGGAAGGAGTGGAGTACTGCAGAACACTGTCTTCCAGGTAGCTGAGGACCCTTACACACTCGAACCCACAGCAGCTGGGACTAGCTGGATTAGGACCTGCACAAGATTGGTCTGTCAACATTCTAGAATAGACAGGGGAGGGAACCAGAAGGTCTCACCACTCCCTTGGGGTTTAGAAGCAAGGAGTGAGTGGAGAGGGATCAAGAAGAGGTTAAAAAAAAGTCTTGGGGCTGTAGAGGCCACTTGGTGATTAAGAATGGCCTGAATCAGAGTTTAGTCCCCAGTTCTCATGTTGGGCAGCTCATGACTGTAATTCTGGCCCACGGCATCCAAAGCCTCTGTCCTGCACTCACTTGCACATCATCTCTCACCCCATCCAACCCCACAACCATGGTATTAAATAAAAATAAATCTTTTAAAATATTGGCACATCTCTAGAGGCTTGACAATGAGATTAAATGAACAGCTCTTGATTGCATATTTAAAACTAGGGATAAGCTTTATTATTGGAAAAGGTAAGGAAATACCGTTGCACTGATGTTACATTTCCTCAGTGGGTAAATAATATGGTTCCATAGGAATATATCTTTGAACACAGGAAACACACATATACATGTAGGGTAAAGGGATAGGATGTTATAGAGCATATAGAAGGGAAGTGATGGAGACAAGCAATTGTGACCGGCACTAAGGATGAGCCAAGTCCCTAAATAAGTGCTCATTATACTGTTCTACAGCACTTTCATAAATTAATATTTTATCTAAGCAAAAACATCACAGAATCACTCTTTAAATCACAGAACACTCTTTCAACATTATGTGGCAACAGCAGAAGCCTCATTAATATAAAGCACTGGCAGATCCTAGGGAAATCACTCCGCCTGTCTAGAGCCCTTCTGTGACAGGTAAAGCAGACAATTCTATTAGCTTTAAGATTCTAGAACTTTATATGAATCACCTTTCAATGAAACTAACTGAGATCAAAAGACTCAATCTTATCAGGATGTCCATAAGTACCAGCCAAAGGGATCTACAGATTCATCCCAGTGATGTTGTAGAAGGAACAGAAAAAAATTATCCTAAAATTCACATAGAGGTACCGGTGCCCCGTGTAGCCAAAACATTCCTGAACAAGAACTAAGTGTCACGCTTCTGAATGTCAAATTATATTGCAAACATTGTGACACTAGCATAAAAACATGCAGAGAGGTGACACACAGCAGAGGCGTCAACAATAAACACACACACAAAGTCAACTAATTCTCCACAAAGGTACCAGTAATACCTAATGGGAAGAGTATCGCCGTTAGTCACTGTTAGTCAAAAAGTCTCACTGCTCACCTGCTTGAGATAAAAATAACACATGTAAAGGTGGAAAGAGAGGACTGACTCCATAGAGATACCTCTGACCTCTATAGGCAGGCAAGTTCAGTGGTTAGAGGCACTTAATGTTCACTTGCAGCACCCACAGGGCAGGTCCAGGAACTCTAGGTCCAGGTGATCCGTGCCCTCTTCTGGCCCCCACCGGCACTGCATTTACATGCTACACTACATATACATGTAGGCAAAACACTCATATATGCAATCTAAAAATAAATAAATCTTCCAAGCATGGTGGTGCACACCTTTGGTCCCAGTACTCAGGAGGCAGAAGCAGGTTGATTTATGTGAGTTTGAGGCCAGCCTGGTCTACAGAGTTAGTTCTAGGACAGCCAGGGCTATAAATAAGGTTGAAGAGATGGCTCAGTGGTTAAGAGCACTGACTGCTCTTCCAGAGGTCCTGAGTTCAATTCCCAGCAACCACATGGTGGCTCACAACCATCTACAATGAGTCTGATTTCCAATTCTGGCATGCAGGTACATGCAGACAAAATATTTATATATATATATGAAATAAAAAGATTTTAAAAAACATATGGAGTAGTAGGCAGAGAATTGAATCCAGCAGAAAATCCAAGGTCTAAGGCTATGGAAGTGAATCTTTCTAAACATTTTTATTATTATTATTATTATTATTATTATTATTATTATTATTATTTTGGTGTTTTTGAGACAGGGTTTCTCTGTATAGCCCAGGTTGTCCTGGAACTCACTCTGTAGACCAGGCTGGTCTCAAACTCAGAAATCCACCTTCCTCTGCCTCTCAAATGCTAGGATCAAAGGCATGCGCCACCACTGCCCAGCATACATTTTATTATTTTTAAGTATGCACATGTATGTATTTGGAGTGCCAATGCCTATTGAGGTCAAAGGCTTTAGTGAGCCACATGACGTGGGTGCTGGGAGTCTCACATATCTTTTGTGTGGTGGCTTGAATGAGGTGCTCCCCATATTCTTGGGCATGTGAACACTTGGTCCCCAGTTAATGGTGCTGTTTGGTTGGTTTAGGAGCTATGGCCTTGTTGGGGAAAGTATGTTACTGGAGTCAGGCTTTCAGGTCCAAAGCCTATTGCACTCCCAGTGTGGTCTTTCTCCTTTCTGCTTGTGGCTCAAGATACGAGCTCTCCACTTGTGTTCCTGCCGTCATACCTGCCACTTGCTGCCATTGTGAATTCTAAAACCCTCTGAGCCATAGGCCCAAATAAACTCTTTCTTCGACAAGTTGCCTTGGCCATGGTGTTTTATCACAGCAACAGAACGATAACTGATACAGTCTGCAAGTGGCAAGTGATACTCACCACTGAGCCATGCCGACAGCCCCTGTGGGAGTTAATTGCCAGCTTGACAGGATTTAGAAATCATCCAGGAGGCACACCTCTGTGTCTGTGAGGGTGTTTCCCGAGAGGTTTAACTGAGGTAAAAACACTCTGGGAGTGGCAGCGTCTCATGGGCCAGGGTCCCAGACCACAGGAAAAGGAGAGAGAAGGCAGAACATCATTGATTCATCGCGCTAGGGGATAAAGAAGGCGGGACGTCGATTCATTGTGCTAGGAGATAAAGAAGGCGGGTCGTCGATTCATTGCCCTGGGCTGCCTTACAACCCATTCCCATCCCGCTACCTTCTCTTCCTTGTCTTGTGCCCCATTAGCCAAAATAACCCATTCATCCTTGATTTGTTTTTGTTGGGTGTTTTGTCTTAATGGCTCAAAAAGTGACACCAGGCACAGTCTATGAGGAGACTGTCTGGGTTATCAAGGTTCCCGAACAACTGAAAATGGTCCACGAGCCACATCCTCTCCTTCACACACTCCCTGCATACTGTCTAGTTCTCTCATTTCCCCCACCTTCAGTATGCACACGTTCAGTCTCTTCTACTGTCCTCATATCTTTAGCTCCTGCCTCCTGAACCCCAACACGAGCTTGGTGGGACATCCCAGTCTTGGATTTCCTCTCTTCTCCCTTACCTTCCTCCTGAGGAACTACCATGTTTTAAACATTCACAGTTTCAAACACTATTTACATGACAACTTCACTCACATCTCTGCCCCTACCCTAGTTCGAGCTTCCCATATGGTCTCCATACTCCTAAATCCCATTGGACACTTGACATTGCTGCCCAAAGGCATCCACATGTTCCAGTCTGAGCTTCTGCTATTTCCCCCACAGCACATATCTCCCATAGTCTTTTCCAAACTAATTATCACAGCCTCATTTCTCTAATTGTCCCAACAAAAGAGCAGACTGGATGTTATCTCCTCTTCCTCTCTCTCTCTCTCTCTCTCTCTCTCTCTCTCTCTCTCTCTCTCTCTCTCTCTCTCTCTCTCCCTGTATCTACACAAACACTGACACGTGTCTTCTTTGTTCTGCTTTTAGAATACACCCAGAATTATTGCCACCTCCAGGGCCTCTGCCTTGCCGATCTCGACACCATCTTTTGACTATGTAACACTGCCTTATCTCCCCTCAGCAAGTTTACAGCCAAGCCACTGTGGTGAGCCTGGGAAGTTGTGACTCAGACTATTGTTCTGGGTGCTCTGCTCTGCTCAAAACCATCCCTGCCATTTCAGGCTTCTCTAAGAGCCAGAACGGTGACAGCGCTTCCCAGGACATCTCACATGAGCACCCTGGGTTTCTTGTCAGACAAACTCCAGCCTCAAATCCCTCCACTACCCCGAATCTGGCACTAAGCCTCTTGGTTCTTCATCTCCTCAGTAGCTATCTTGACTGGCTATTACATAACTATATGGTTTGAATATGCTTGGCCCAGAAAGTAGTACTATTAGGAGGTGTGGCCTTGTTGGAGGAAGTGCGTCACTGTGGGGATAGACTTTGAGACCCTCCCCCTAGCTGCTAGAAACCAGTTTTCTGTTTGCTTTCAGAACAAGATGTAGAACTCTCAGAGCCTCCAGCACCATGCCTGCCTGGATGCTGCCATGCTCCTGCCACAATGATGATGGACTGAACCTCAGAATCGGTGATCCAGCCCCAATTAAATGTTGTCCTTTATAAGAGTTGCCTTGGTCATGGTGTCTCTTCCCAGCAAAGAAAACCCTAACTAAGACACCTGGTTACTGTTCCTGCTCCCAGTCTCTTCCCCAAAATGATACATCAGAAGTCTCACAAAAGGTGGGACATAGCCAGGCAGTGGTGGCACACACCTTTAATCTCAGCACTTGGGAGGCAGAGGCAGGCAGATTTCTGAGTTCGAGGCCAGCCTGGTCTACAGAGTGAGTACCAGGACAGCCAGAGCTATACAGAGAACCCTGTCTCGAAAAAACCAAAACCAAAACCAAACCAAAACAAAACAAAAAAATTGAGATATTTGTCTCTTTGTTCATAGTCATGTGTTCAGCACCTAGCAAAATAATCTCTCAAGAGTACCAATAGGCCAGGGTGACTGCACAGCCTTGTATCAGGACAACCACAAATGTTGTGTGTTCATCATTAAATCAGCACCCCAGGCCTTGCAGAGACCTCTTTGCACCCTGGCATCTTCTAGTTTCTGTGCCTACACTGGCCCTGATGGGTCACACCTCCTAACTGGTCCTTAGGTCTCCCCTCCCATCCTATTTCACCTCACCCCCTTACTGACTCTGCAGTTACCTCCCACCCAGCCTTCCTGTCCCCAACCCTGCCTTCCCCAGTCAGTCGTTGTTATAACTGCCACATGGACTGTTTTATTATTTGATATAAAGTCAACAAGAAACATACATGAAGCTTCGGCAGCCCCAGTTTTTTTTTTTTCTCTTCTTCGCTTCACTTGAAACAGTTAAGTTTACAAAAGTTAAAAGAGTAAAATACCCGTGGGTTTCTATCTTTAGTTGATTTTACTCTTTTCTTTTCCTTTAAGATTTATCTATTCATTTTACGTACATGTGCTCTATCTACATGTACACCTGTATGGCAGAAGAGGGCATCGGATCCCATTACAGATGGTCTTTGAGTGAGCTACCATGTGGTTGCTGGGAATTGAACTCAGGACCTCCAGAAGGGCAGACTGTGCTCTTAACCACTGAGCCATTTCTCTAACCATGATCTTGAATGTTTCCAGTGCAAAGAATTCACTATGTAGACCAAGCTAGCCTCAAATTCACAGAGATCTACCTGCCTGTGCCCCTGAGTTCTGGGATTAAAGGAATGCACCCCCCAACCCCAGCCTTCATACTGTTTCTAAAATTGTGCTGTGCCTGTGTCCCGGGTGCTGTACCTGCACCTGTGATGACTGAGGACAGAACTGTGACTCCCTGATGGGTCTCAAAAAAAAAAAATTATTTTACATGTCAATGCCAATCAGTTGATAGAGGATTTGGGGATTGCCAACTTAAGGAAAAATCAGTAGAGATAATGACTGATGAATCATATCTGCCATGGGTACAGGTAGGTAAGACCTGGTTGTCCAAAGGTAAAAGGTAAAGGTGCCCACAAGCTGTTGTTGTTGAAAGATTTAAATAATAGAGA
>JADRCD010238824.1:0-26124 GCA_019843815.1 Montemys delectorum
AATAGATGGAAAAAGATCCAGAGACCCACAGCTAGTAACTATGCAGAATCTAAGCTGGAGGAATCCATTGGTATCCACCTCTTGGAGCTCTGGGGATCTAGAAAGAAGGATATATAAGAAAGAAAAATACAGAGATTCATTTCTCATACAATACATTTCAAGTAGTTTCCCCACATGCACTCCTCCCTAGCAGCCACCATCTCACCAATCCTCCAGATTTACTTTTTCTTTGGCCCCATTCAGAATATAGAAGTGCTCCAAGACACAGCAACCAAACATGACAAAACAAAATACAGTAAGACAAGGCAAAATCCCTCACATCAAACCTGGACCAGGCAACTCAACTGTCAGAAAAGATTCCCAGGGTAGCTAAGAGTTAGACACACAATCATTCCCACTCTTAAGGCATCCCACAGAAACACCCACAGTACATATTCATAGGGCCTGATTCAGATGCATGCAGGCCACAAGATTGCCTCTTCATTCTCTGTAAGCCTGTATTTGCTCTGTTTAGTTGATACTATAGGTGATGCTCTTGTGGTGTCCTAGGACCCTCTGGTTCCTTCAATCATTTCTTCCCCTAATCTGCCACATTCCCTGATATTCACCTAATGTTTGGCTGTGGGTCTCTGCATGTACTCCCATCTGTGCCAGAGGAATCTTTTCTGATGATATTAACCTAGATACAAATTTATAAGTATAGCAGCAAATAATGAGAAATCATTTCCTTTTTCTGCCTCTAGAAAAGTAGAAGTGATGGCACAGTAGTTAAAAGCATTCATTGCTTTTCCAAAGGTCTTGAGTTAAGTTCCTAGCACTTACATTGCAGCTCACAACTGATGTCATCTTCTGGTGTGCAGATATAAATACAGAAAAGTACATACACACATACTCATACACACATATAAATATCATTTCATTTTTGAAAGGCAGACATATTTGGTTTTACCTATGGTTTTTGGAAAATCAGATTTAGGTCCTTGTCTACTCAGGCAGTGTTAGGAATGGGCTCTCTCTCATAGCATGGGTTTCTAGTTAGACCAGTCATACACTGGCTCCTCCCACAAGTTCTGTGTACCATTGCTCCAGTACATTTTGCAGGCAGGACAGTTTGTTGGTCAAAAATTTTATGGCTGGAGGAGTCCCAGTCTCACTACTGCAACTCTTGCCTGGTTACAAAAGATGGATGGTTCATACTCTGTTCGTTCATTACTAGGATTCTCACTAGAGTCACTTTCATAGACTCCAGGAAGTTTCCACTGTGTTAGATTTTTCATATGCCCAAATGCCCCTCAGTTCCAAATGTCTGTCCCCATACTCTCCCCATCCATGCTTTCATCAACCATCTGATTCCTTCTGTTCTCATCTTCATCTACCCCCAGTCCAATATAAAATATATGCTATTTGTCATTCCCAGAGATATCTGTGCATCATCCTCAGATTTTTTCTAGTTATATAGCCACTTTGAGATCATAGATTGTAGAATGGTTATTATATACTTAACATATACCATCCTCTTATGAGTGAGCACTTACTATGTTTGTCTTTCTGGGTTTGGCTTAGTTCACTCAGAATGTTTTATCTAGTTACAACCATTTGATTGAAAATCTCATGATGTAATTTTAACAGCTGTGTAATATTCCATTGTGTAAATATATCACATTTTCTTTATCTACTCTTCAATTGATATACATCTAGGTTGTTTCTTTTTTCTGATCATTATGAATAAAGCCACTATAAATAGAGTTGGCCAAGACCTTCCCTTGTGGTACAATGTAGAGTCTTTTGGGTATATGACCAAGAGTGATATATCATATTTTTGAGGTAGTTCTGAACAACTGTTGTATGATTTCAACAGTGACCATTCAAGTGTGCACTCCTGCTAGCAGCTGAGAAGTTTTCCTCTGCTCCACATACTCAGAAACATGAGTTGTCACTTGTGGTATTCATTTTAGCCATTTGGACATGTGGAAGATGAATTATCAAAACTTTTTTTTTTGATTTACTGTTCCTGATGAGTAAGGGTGTTGAATATTTATGTAAGTGCTTCTCAGCCATTTGGCAGTCAACTATTGAGAACTATCTATTTACACCTATACCCTGTTTTATTGTATTATTTGGTTTGTTAATATCTATAGGTTTTGGGTTTAATTTTGTTTATTTAATTGTTCTTGTTTTGTTTTTGTATGTTTTTTATCTATTCACTTTACATCCTACTAACTGCCTTCCTCCTAGCTACACCTCTCACAATCTATCCACCCTACCAACTCACTTTCTCCTTTGAGTTGGTGAGAGCTCCCCTATTTATTCTCCAATCCTGGCACAAGTCTCTTCAGGAATTCGTACAACTTCTCCCACTGATGCCAGTCAAGGCAGCCCAGCTAAAATAACATGCACCACAGACAGGCTGTGGTGATAGTCCCTCCTCCACTTGTTCAGGATCCACATGAACACCAAACTACACAAAATAACTACTGTGTTTCTATTATCATCTTATAAATTCTTTCTTGTAATGATTAGATTTTATGAGTAAATGAATCATCAGTCACAATTCACACATGTGAGAAATAAACTATATTTTTTCTGAATTTATGTGAAGGCTAGAGAAATTAAGAGGTAAGAAATTTTTTTGTTATTTTATTTATTTACATCTCAAATACTGTTCCCCTTCCTGGTATCCCCTCTGCAAACCTTGCACCCAGTTCTCCTCACCTTTGCTTCTAAGAGGGTATCCCCCACCCACTCCTGCTTCATTGCTCTAGCATCCCCTAACACTGGGGCATAAAGCTTCCACAGGACCGAAGGTGTCCAATACCATTAATGCCAGGAAAGACAATCTTTTGCTAAACATGTAGCTGAAGCCATTGACCCAGCCACATATACTAATTTGTTGGGGGGTTAGTCCCTGAGAGCTTTGTGGATTCAGGATTGTTGATACTGTTATTATAACTATGAGATTGCCATCCTTTTCAGCTCCTTCAGTCCTTCCACTAACACTTCTACTGGGGTCCTGGGATCAGTCTAATGCTTGGCTGTGAGGATCTTTATTAGTCAGGTGTTGGCCTAGCCTCTCAGAGGACAGCTATATCAGGCTTCTGACAACAAACACTTCTTGGCATCGGGAATAGTGTCTGGGTTTGGAATCTGCAAATAAGATGGATAGTTAGGCAGGGTTTTCTCTGGAAGGCATTTCCTTACATACCTGCTCCATTTTTTCTTGTTATATTTCCTTTGGACAGGAAAGAAATTCTGGGTTAAAAACTTTGTGATGGACCTTGAGCATAAAATTCCCGGGTCCTATAGCCCTGGGAAGAAGCTCCAATCTCAGGTACACTAGCTTGCCCAGGAACCCCGCCTGACCAGTTGCTGGGGTTCCTTCTACTCTGTGCTGGTCTACCTTGGGCACAAATTTGGCAGCCAGTCCCACAGCCAACAGAGGTGGCTCTACTCCCAGATGTTCAAGCACAACCAGGATCCTGTGATGCCAGGATCCCAGGAGCTTGGTCACACCTGGAATTCAGAATCTCACAGGTAGCTTGATTCCAAGGAACTCTGACACACCCAGAATCTCAGGATCACAGAGAAAGCTGAACTCTGAGGAGTTCAACCAGGATGATAGGAAGGACAGGCTCAAGTCAGATATAGTGAGGACAAGGAGCATTAGAGATAATCATACAGCAGGAGGCAACCATAATAAGAGAAACAACAGAAACCAAGGTAACTTGGCATCAGCAGAACCCAATTCTCCCACTACAGTAAGTCCTGGATACACCATGAAACCGGAAAAGTAAGATTCTGATCTAAAGTCTCCTGTCACAATGATGATGGCGAACTTTAAGAAGGACATAAATAACTCCCTTAAAGAAATAAAGAAGAACACAGGGTAGAAGCCCTTAAAGAAGAAACACAAAAATCCCCTAACAAATTACAGGAAAACACAATCAAACAGGTGAAGGAAACTAAGAAAACCATCCAAGATCTAAAAATGGAAATAGATCTGTTAAAGAAATCACAAAGGGAGACAACCCTGGTGTTAGGAAACCTAGGAAAGAGATCAGGAGTTATAGATCACCAACAGAATACTAGAGATAGAAGAGAGAATCTTAGGGGCAGAAGATACCATAGAAAACATTGACACAACAGTTGAAGAAAATGCAAAATGCAAAAAGCTCCTAACATAAAACATCCAGGAAATCCAGGACACAATAAGACCAAACCTAAGGATAATAGGTGTAGAAGAGAGTGAAGATTCCCAAATTAAAGGGCCAGTAAATATCTTCAACAAAATTATAGATGAAAACTTCCCTAGCCTAAAGGAAAAGGTGCCTATAAACATACAAGAAACCTACAGAGCTCCAAATAGACTGGACCAGAAAAGAAATTCTTTCTCTCATATAATAATCAAAACACCAAATGAACTAAACAAAGAATATTAAAAGCAGTAAAGGAAAAAAGTCAAGTAACATATAAAAGGCAGGCCTATCAGAATTACACCAGACTTCTCACCAGAGACTATGAAAGCTAGAAGATCCTGGGCAGATGTCATACAGACCCTACAAGAACCCAAATGCCAGCCCAGGCTACTATACCAAGCAAAACTCTCAATTGCCATAGATGGAGAAAACAAGATATTCCATGACAAAACCAAGTTTACACAATATCTTTCCACAAATCCAGCCCTATAAAGGATAAAAATGAAAAACTCCAATACAACGAAGGAAACTACACTTTGGAAAACGCAAGAAAGTAATCTTCTTGCAACAAGCCCAAAAGAGGCTAGCCACACAAATATAAATCCTCTTCTAACAACAAAATTAACAGGAAGCGCCAGTCACTTTTCCTTAACATCTATTAACATCAATGGACTCAACTCCACTATAAAAATACATAGACTAATTAACCTGGACCCCAGTGATCTCTCAAATACTGGACCACCAAACATACAGCATACACAAACTGATATGAGGCTCCCAACCCACATGCAGTAGTGGACTTCCTAGTCTGTGTTCATTCAGAGATGATACAGCTAACCCTCAAGAGACTGGAGGCCCTAGGGAGTTTAGAGGCAAGGTGGGATAGAGGGTGGGGACATCCACATGGAGACAGGGGCATGGGGAGGACGTATGGGAGGTGGAACAATTGGCAGGCAGATCGGAAGAGCATAATAAAATATAAATATAGATAGTAAAAAATAAATTAATTTAAAAAGTTAATTAAAATAAAAAGAAGAGCATAAAATAAAAGGGGGAAATAATATAGGAAACTGAGAAAATTTGAAAAAACATCAGATCCTACTACAAAAGGCTATATAAAACAAAATTGGAAAACCTATAAGAAATAGACAATTTTCTAGACAGATATCAGGTACCAAAGATAAATCAGGATCAGAGAAACCATTTAAGCACTGCTATAACCCCCGAAGAAATTGAAGCAGCCATTAAAAGTCTCCCAACCAAAAAAAAAAAAAAAAAAAAAAAAAAGCCCAGAACCAGATGGGTGTAGTACAGAATTCTATCAGAACTTAAAATAAGATCTATTTCCAATACACATCAAAATACTCCACAAAATAGAAACAGAAGGAACATTACCAAATTAGTTCCATGAAGCCACAAATACACTTATGCCTTAACACAGCAAGGAAAGATAACTTCAGACCAATTTCCCTTATGAATATTGATGCAATACTACTTAATGAAATTCTTGCAAATGGAATCCAAGAGCACATCAAAACTATCATTCAACATGACCAAGTACATTTCATCCTAGGGGTAGAGGATAGTTCAATATACAAAAATCCATCAAAGTCATCTACTATATAAACAAACTAAAAAAAGTCACATGATATCTTATTAGATGAGAAGATAGCATTTAACAAAATTCAATACCCCTTCTTGGTAAAAGTCTTTGAAAGATAGGGAATCCAAGGCCCATACCTAAACATAGTAAAGGCAATATACAGCAAACCAGTAACCAATATCAAACTAAATGGAGAGAAACTTCATGAAATTCCACTAAAATCAGGGACTAGATAAGGCTGCCTACTCTCTCCCTACCTATTCAATAGTGTACTCCAATTCTTACCCAAAGTAATTAGACAACAAAAGAAGGTCAAAGAGATACAAGTTTGAAAGGAAGATGTCAAAAATATCACTGTTTGCAGACGATATGGTAGTATACTGACCCCAAAAATTCAACCACAGAACTCCTAATGCTGATAAACAACTTCAGCAAACTTGCTGGATATAAAATTAACTCAAACAAACAAGTATCCTACTCAGAGAATAGACAGTCTGAGAAAGACATTATGGAAAAAGACTCTTCATAATAGTCACACATAATATAAAATACCTTGATGTGACTCTCACCAACCAAGTGAATGATCTGTATGAGAAGTACTTAAGTCCCTGAAGAAGGAAATCAAAGAAGATGTCAGAAGATGAAAAAATCCCATGCTCATAAATTGGCAGGATTAATGTACTAAAAATGGCCATCTTGCCAAAAGCAATCTATAGATTCAATGCAATCCTCATCAAAATTACAACTAAATTTTCACATCGTTAGAAAGAACAATTTGCAAATTTATTTAGAATAACCAAAATCCAGTATAGCAAACACTATTCTCAACAATAAAAGAACTTCTGGGTGAATCACTGTCCCAGACCTCAAGCTGTATTTCAGAGCAATAGTGATAAATACTGCATGGTATTTGTATAGAGAAAGGGAGGTACATCAATAGAAGAGAATTGAAGACCCAGAGGTTAACCCACACACATATGGTCACATATGATATTTGAAAAAGGAGCTAAAGTCATCCAGTAGATAAAAGATGGTATTTTCAACAAATGGTGTTGGCTCAACTAGTAGTCATCATGTAGGAGAATCCAAATAGATCCATTCTTATCTTCTTGTACAGAGCTCAAATCCAAAGGGATCAAGTACCTCCACATAAAACCAGATACACTCAAACTAATAGGAAAGAAAGTGGTGAAGGGCCTCGAACACATGGGCATTGGAGAAATTTTCCTGAAAAGAACATGAATGGCTTCTGTTCTAAGATCAACAATAGACAAATGGGATCTCATGAAATTACAAAGCTTCTGTAAAGCAAATGACAATATCAGTAGGACAAAATGGCAACCAACACATTGGGAAAAGATTTTTACTAATCCTACATCTGATAGAGGGCTAATGTCGAATATATACAAAATACTCAAGAAGTTAGACTCCAGAGAGCCAAATAGCCCTATTAAAAAATGGGAGACAGAGCTAAACAAAGAATTCTCAACTGAGAAATACTAAATTTCCAAGAAGCACCTAAAAAAATGTTCAAATCCTTAGTCATCAGGGAAATGCAAATCAAAGCAATCCTGTGATTCCACCTCACACCAGTCATAATGGCTAGGTTCAAAAACTCAGGTGACAGCAGATGCTGGTAATGATGTGAAGAAAGAGGCATTCTTTTTCTTTGTTGGTAGGATTGCAAGCTGGTACAGCCATTCTGGAAATCAATTTGGCAGTTACTCAGAAAACTGAACAAAGTACTACCTGAGGAAACAGATCTACTACTCATGGGCATATACCCAAAAGATGCTCTAACATATAACAAGTACACATGCTCCACTATGTTATAGCAGCCAGAAGCTGAAAAGAACCCATATGTCCCTCAACAGAGAAATGGATACCAAAACTGTGGTACATTTACACAATGGAGTACTACTCAGCTACTAAAAACAATGGATCCATGAATTTCTTAGGCAAAATTGATGGAACTAGAAAATATCACCCTGAGTGAGGTAATCCAGTTACAAAAGAATACACATTGTATGCACTCACCATGCATATTAATAAGTGGATATTAGCCCCAAAGCTGGGAATACCCAAGATAAAATTGTCAAATCATATGAAGATCATGAAAAAGGAAGACCAAAGTGTGAATGTTTCAGTCCTTCTTCTAAGGGGAAACAAACGACTCAAGGAAGGCAGAGGGTATGAGTGAAGTGGGAGGAAAAGAAAGTAGGGGAGAAAATGGGGCACAGGATAAGTTGTTTATAGAAAACAGGGAAGATTTACAAAGGATCAGGAATTTGAACAAAGTTATGTAGCAATGGAGGATGGGGAAGTGGGGACAACCAGCTAGTCCCAGATACCAGAAAAGCAAGATGCTTCCAGGTCCCAACAGGAATAAGATTAGCTGAAATCCCCAACAATTGGAGGGAGAACCTATAGAGACCATATCAAGAGGCTAGGCAAGGGCCTCAGTTGGGGCATGGGGCCACCCACTCATCTCCAAGTTTTTAATCAGAATGACTCCTGTCTAAAGGAAATACAGGGACTAACTGTGGAGCAGAGTCTAAAGGAGAGGTGATCCAGATACTGCCACACCTGAGGATCCATCCCATATACAGACACCAAACCAAGACACTATTGTGGATTCCAAGAAGTACTTGGCTGACAAGAGCCTGTTATGGCTGTCTCCTGAGAGGCTCTGCCAGAACATATAAATACAGAGGTGGATACTCACAGCCAACTGTTGGACTAAGCATGGGGACTCCAATGGAGGGGTTATATAAAGGACTGAAAGAGCTGAAGGATTTTGCAACCCTGTAGGAAGAACAATATCAACCAACCAGATACCCCAGAGCTCCAAGGGATTAAACCATCAGTCAAAGGGTACACATGAAGGGACTCATGGCTCCACTCACATATGTAGGTGAGGGTGGCATTGTCTAGCATCAATAGGAAGAGAGTACCTTGGTCCTGTGAAGGCTCAATTCCTAAGTGTAGTAGAATGCGAGGTTGGTGAAGTGGGAGTGGGTTAATGGGAGAGGGAGTACCCTCATAGAAGCAGGGAGAGAGGGGATGGAATAGGGGGGTTCAATAGGAGAAACTAGTAAAGTGGATAACATTTGAAATGTAAATACATAAAATATCCAATTTAAAAAAAAGAATTGTTTTCACTTTTCTGAGGTTTTTTTGTTTTGTTTTGTTTTTCTTTATGAAATTAAGAATTTCTCTTTCTGTTTCTTTGAAGAATTCTGTTGGAATTTTGATAGGGATTACATTGAATACTTATATTGCTTTTTGGTAGGGTAGCAATTATTTTTTACCTTTTTAAAATTAAAATTAGATATTTTCTTTATTTACATTTCAATGTTATCCCCCCTTCTTCGTTTCCTCTATGAGAACCCCTTATCCCAACCCTCCTCCCCCTGTTCACCAGTCCACCCACTCCAGCTTCCCTGTCCTGGTATTCTCCTACACTGAGGCATCGAGCCTTCACAGGCATATACCCAGAAGGTGCTCCCACATGTAATCAGGGCACATGTTCCACTATATTCATAGCAGCCTTATTTATAATAGCCAGAAGCTGGAAAGAAACCAGCTGTCCCTCAACAGAAGAATGGATACAGAAAATGTGGTACATTTACACTATGGATTATTACTCAGCTATTAAAAACAATGAGTTCATGAATCTTAAGTAAAAGAATGGAACTAGAAAATATCCTGTGTGAGGTAACTCAATCACAAAAGAACACACATGGTATACACTCACTAATGAGTGGATATTATCCCAGAAACTCAGAAGACCCAAAATACAATTCACAGACCACATGAAGCTCAAGAAGAAGGAAGACCAAAGTGTGTATACTTTGCTCCTTCTTAGAAGGGGGGACAAAATACCCATGGGAGAAGATACAGAGAAAAAGTGTGGAACAGAGACTCAAGAATTGGATGGCAATTTTTACTATTATAATCCTACTAATCCATGAGCATGGGAGATCTTTCCATTTTCTGACATCTTTGAAATTTTTCTTGAGGAACTTGAAGTTCTGTCATACAGATTTTCACTTGTTTGGTCAGAGTTAGACCAAGCTGAAGGAGGATGGTGACCCTGTAGAAGGACCAGCAGTCTCAATTAACCTGGTCCCTGAGATTTCTCAGATACTGGACCACCAATCAGGCAATATATACCAGATGATAGGAGGCCCCAAACACATATACAGAAGAGGACTGCCAAGTCTGAATTCAGTCAGAGAAGACACACCTAACCCTCAAGAGACTGGAGGCATCAGGAAGTGGGGAGGTATGGTGGGGTGGTTGGTGGAGGTGGGGATAGCCTCATAGAGACTGGGGTAGGTGAGGTATGTAATGAGGGACAGTCAGAAGGTGGACAAGGAGGTGGATAAAACCTGGAGTGTAAAAAAAAAAGATTAAATGATTTTTTTTAAATGTGCAATTATGAAATACATTAAAGAGATATGTACAATTTGGAGAAATAGTTGGTAATTTCTTTTAGTTGAAACCAATTTAAAGTAAAATTTTCATTATGCTTCACCAGTTAAATATAGGCTTTCTGAGGTCAGGAGATAGTGGAAAACATGTTCTAGCCATGTGTCCTGAGGAAACCACTCAGTCACCAACTTATCCAATGCTTTTTTCCTAAGTTCTAAACTACTTGTTTGGAAAGGTTAAACTTAACAGGTGGGATAAATTAACCTATTCACATGGACCTTAAAAAGCCATTGGAAAATTGTGGTAAAGTTTTAGGAGAAGTTACTAGAGCTACCTTTATTTGGAAAAAAAAGTAAGCAAAAGCAATACAATAGTCATAGAAGTTTGCAGAAGTTGGTGCCCCTATTAAGATCTTAAAAGAAGAATGGATATGTAATTTTACTGTGTACTATTTAGATCATCATCTTAGCCTCTAAAGAAAAACAATGACTCTTAGAACTTAAAAGAGAAATATTAAGTTTATTTAATCAAGTGTTGACAACTACTCTGTGAGCTATGGTTGAATTGTGCTAGTAACCAACACATAATTAGGTATTGAGTTTGTAGATATATTGATAACATTTTTCCTACCCTTGTCAATGAATACAAAGTGAAGTTATTTTGATTTTCCTGGCAATATTCCCAGTGTCCTATCTAGGTGCAGTATTAGCTTTTATACTTGAGCAATTATATGTCAAGGAACTTAATATTTTCCCCACATAAAAAATTATGCACAGTCCCACTACACCAAGATATTTTGCTAATGTAGAAACTTCAATAGAATTACAAGTAAGGCATATAAAGACAGGTTGTAGAAAGTCAATTCAAGATAAGTTAAATAGACTTCAATATAATTGAATTTTCTGGAAGCACAATAGTATAGTATGGGACATGTTGATATAGTTCTTCTAAGAAAAAGAATAAATTCTTTTATTAAGCCCTTCATATATAGCAAAAAGTTTCATGACACTTAAGTGTCCTCTTAGGGTTTTGGAGGCAATATATTCTTAATTTCCATTTATTAACTGAGACCATTTATCAAAGAATATAATATTTTTAATTTTGAGTAGAAGCCAGAACAACAGATTGATCTATAGTAGAATGTACTACACAGCATTCATAGTCATGTATAAGATAACATAAAATTATACAAGTTTCTGGGTATATGGACAAAACTAACTTTGGAAAAGAGAAACAAGTGTAAAACTTGAAAAGTTAGCAATGAAAACCATTTAAATAAACAAATTCATGGATAGACAATTTCAATGGTAAATTCTCCCAATATATAGCACATACTAATATCTAAATATAAAGGAAAAATAACATAAAGTTTTGTGTTAGATTTTAATGAATGCTGCAAAAAAACGTAGCAAATTTAAATACATCAAAATTAACATCCCCAGAGACATATTTCAATGTGGACTCAAAAATCCCATCAGTCGAAACGACAATGATTATTAATTATCACAATATACAAGAAAAAGATAGTTAAGAGAAAATAATTGAATGTATCAATAATGGTAAAAATATTTTTGACAAATCAAGTACAACAATTCAAAAATTATCCTAATTCCCATTTTATGCTTCAAAATATACTTTTCCTTCATTTGCAGGACAAAGTAATAAGCATAGACAAGAATAAGCACTCAGATCATGAACTAGTATAAACTTAAAATATAATCTATTGCATACAGAAAATGTCATAAGAATTTTAATATTACATCACAAAATATATAAAGTTATTATCATAATCATTATTTTTCTTTCATAACTCCTTTCATGAATGCACTCTTGACCTCTTTGTTCCTCAGGCTGTAAACTAAAGGGTTCAGCATGGGAATGACCATGGTGTAGAAGACAGACACAATTTTGTCAGTGTCCATTGCATGTCTAGAGCTGGGCTGCAAATACATGAAGACTGTTGTTCCATAGAAAATAAAAACAGCAGTAAAGTGGGAAGCACAGGTGGAAAGAGCCTTCTGAAGTCCTGCTCCTGAGCGCATGTTTAAGATTGTGATAAAAATTATAATATATGATACTAATATTATTATGATAGCAAAGAAAAGAGTGAAGCTGGCTAGATAAATAAGTACTAGTTCATTAACATGACTATCAGAGCAAGAGAGAGCCATGATTGCTGGCATATCACAGAAAAAATGATGGACCACATTAGACTTACAGAAAGAGAGACTGAAAGTATCTCCAAGGTAAACTGAGACACTCAAGAAACCAAGAACATAGCAGCCCATGATCAGACACATACATACTCTTGGAATCATAATAGTGGCATAGTGTAGGGGCTTACATACTGCTACATAGCAATCATAGGCCATTGAGGCCAACAGGTAATTTTCAACAGTAGCAAAGGCTGCAAAAATAAACATCTGAGTAGCACAGTTATGGTAGGATATGATCTTGTCTCCCAGTATCAGCCCAGCCATGACTTTTGGTGTGATAGCTGATGAATAAAAAACATCCACCAGAGACAAGTTACCAAGGAAAAAGTACATGGTAGTATGGAGCCTTGAATCCAAGAGAATCATCAGGATCATTGCCAGGTTCCCTATCAGAGTGATGATATATATAAGGAGAAAAATGATGAATAGGGGAACTTGTAGGCCTGGATCATCTGTGAGTCCCAGCAGAAGAAAATGTGTCACTTCTGTCCAGTTCTTCAATGGGGTCATCTAACAATCAGGCAATGCTCTACAGTGTTGAGAAAGGAATGAGTAGTATGTTAACAAACTAAAACTTGAGAAGGATAAACAAAATAATTAGACAGTTACTGTAGTAACTTGACTGGAAAGATTCTCTACAATAGCCTGGGCTTTGATGTGAATTTCATGTGCTAACTACATATAAGATCACATGCTTTAAATCTGGAAATTTCGATAATTAATTTATGCAATTTAGGAGATTTTCTTTCCTCCAGTTTCTGCTCCATTTTTAGTCCCTGTATATCTTTTAGAGAAGAATGAATCTGAGTTAAACATTTAAAGATGGATGAGTGGCTTCATTCCTCAACTGGGCTTCATGCTATCTACTAGAGGTGGTCTCTTTAGGTTCTATCTCTCTTTTGCTGGGTATTTCTGCTAATGTCATCTCTGTTTGGTCTGGATAACCTCACAAGAGTGGAGGCCTTTTGTCCTATGGAGGCCTGTTGCCCCAGAATTGGAGGATACTAGAGCAGTGAGGCAGGAATGGCTGGGTGAGTGGGTGGGTGAAACACCCTCTTAGAGGCAAAAGACAAGGGGAGCTGATGATGAGTTTGTGGATGGGAGACCAGGATGGAGACAATACTTGAAATGTAAATAAATAAAATAACCAATTAATAAAAAGTAGAAAGTAATATTTATCAGTGTTCAGAGAGTAAGAGACTTTGAAACACCAACTTCTCAATGGAAAGATTTGATCTAACACAATTCCATATGTTTGAGGGCACTACATGAAAAAGGATGTGAGAAGATTGCAAGAACCAAACGATGGATGACTCCAAGGAAAAAGTGTCTTCCTGATAAAATAGGACTGGTATAAATATGAATATGCAGATACTATGGCAACATACATAGAACTTGTAGAACTTCAAGCCAGGAGAAGTGCCACACATGGGAGGGGTAGGTAGATGCATATAACCAAGAAGTAATCTTCAATACATACTCTGATAAAAGGGGAAGTAATTTTCTCCAATGTGGTCTCAGACTCATTGCTATATCATACACATTACAGGACAGGTCACAAGTCCATGAGTAGTTGGTCTACATAAAATAAGTGTCATGATTTTAGTACATATTTTGTTACCTGTTTGATTTGGAGCATTATTTGTCTTTTCAAATTTTTGAATGGTTGGTGCTGTGTTTGTGAGTGTGTCGTGTGCATGTGTGTGAGTGTGTGTGTGTGTGTGTGTGTGTGTGTGTGTTCAAAGGAAAGGAATGAAACATAAAAGTCCTGTGTGTAGGAAAAATCTGGGAGAAGATAGGACAGGAGAGAAAATATAATCAAAATATTTTGCACAAAATTTTTAAATAAAAGTTTTTGTCCATGAACTAACCAAGTCTTAAGTAACTGGAAAATAATATCTCACAAAAACATACCTACCATCTCACTTCTAAACTCAATAAAGTGTGAGATTTTTACATCTGTCACCTACAAAGAACTGATTTAAGCAGATTGCATTTATTGTCTCTTCTTTTGATCAAGCAAGAAAATGACAAATTTTATTAAACACAATAAAATTAAAGCCCAATAATTTAATTACCACAACAAAGAGTATGTGATAATTCCTAAATTTGCATTTTAAAAGACACATTAGAGCAAAACTAAAGTGAATTTTACTTCAGTGATGAAAATAAAGCCTTGAAATAGAAGTTACAAGATTTCAGTAAATGGTAAGCAAAGGTAAAATTCCAAGTGTTATACAAAGTAATATTTACAAACAAAAGCTGTTGAACAACATTTGAAATATTCAACATGGTGGCCACTGTATGTTGCCTAGGTAGAGTCTTGATTCAGCAATAAAAGCAAATTCCTTCTAAGATGACATGTCAGATATCTTTTTACCCTTGTTCTATAAACATTCTGTTGCTCAACAGACATTTTGCTACTGTTGATACAACGCATCTGAGAAAATGACTAAAACGTACCAAGGAAAAATATTAGGTGTAGAACCATATGACAAAGAAAAATAGTCATATACCTATAGGAAGAGTGAAAAGCCTCAAGAAGATATCCATATAAAATGCTTATAGCCAAATCAGATCTATGATTTTTATGTATTAAAATGAATGTTTTTATTCTAAAATTCTGCATATTCAGTTTTAAGTTTGAATAATGAACAAGTTAAAAAAATCTGTAATTCTGTATTGTAAATGTATATTTGATATTATTTTTATTAGATATTTTCTTTATTTATATGTCATATGATCTATATTTTTAAAGAAAAGAATAAGGCAATGTCTGAGGCTGTTAAAGTGCTCAGTAAAATTTTAACATTTAAAAATTATTTTCCTGTATTCATTACGAATTTGTTTTATGTTGACTGTTTATTTTTAACTAACTATAATAGTTGAGCAAAACTTAGATGTATAACATTATCTAATATGTCAATGTTATTCTACCTAGTTTTTATTCATTGCTTTGCATGAAAATAGGAATCATCTGTAAATTACCTATGGTGAAAAGCTTTTTCTATATATAGACCTCACTAAGAATTTAGATTTTAGATACTACTAAAAATAATATTACCTGAAGTGACATAAATTACACTTCTTACTATATAGTTACCCTTACCAGTTGGCTTGAAAAGTTAATTCACCCAAGTCAGTTAGTCTGATATAAAGGAAATGGAATGTAGCCTAAGTGTGATTACAGACACAAACTCACTTAAGTTATATTAAAATGACTCTAAGACTGTGTAGAAAAAAAGTAAATAAAGAACATTAACATGGAGCAGTGTCCAAATTGAAAATTATTTCTTTCTAATTAGTAGATAATATCATAACTGTAAGATATTTTGCAGATTCCACCTGCAAATCCTGAATAAGAGACATAACTAAAAAATCTCAAGAACACATTAATAATATTAAAGTACACCAATGTAATGTTTATTTCTGAATAATTTCTCTTACCTTGCTTCAGGCTTCTAGCTAATCCTCTGGTCAGAAGGCTTCCTAGTTTTTATTACCTATGAAATAAAGACATTTATGAATGAAGCATGGTATGAAGTTTATTTCTTCAAAGCTGTGTTATGGAGTTGTATTTGATTTTCAGAGTCTACTGTGTGCAAATATGGAGCAAATTATATGGACTTGGCAGGCTCTGGAGTATTCTTCCAGGAATCTATCTGTAGTGTCATCAATATATTGTAAGAGGAAACAATTAAATAACCCATGGGAAACTCATTGGTTATTGTAATATGCAAACATCTTTTTGCATTGTATGTAATTAATTGGTTTTGGAATCTAAAAAATTATAATTATTCTTTTCATTTTACTTTCATTTGAGGTAATTCTGAAATATATTTCAAGAAATTAACTTGGAAAATGGCTTCAGCATTTATTTGAAATTAATGGAAAAGTAATGGGCATCAGTATAGCATTTTCACCTTTGTTCTTGTTGGTTCATTTCCACCAGTCCATTATTGTATCCCCTTACACCTGGTCATTCTGGCAACATTCTTTATTCCAACAATCCTCCTTCTATAGAAAATAGTTTCCTTCTTTAATACCCACATGTATTGCTATTACATTTCAATTGTGGGAATAATCTTGGCCAACAAGAGATAGATTTGGCTATCAATTACACATGATCATAAGGATCAACATCATATATATGCCAATAAGGATGACTATAGACAAACACACACACACAAACACACAGATGCACACATACACACATACATTATAATGATACCACTGAATGTTAAATATATGCACACAAAACATCAAGAAACACACAGCATGTTACATTTATAAGATTATAATTCTTAGACAGAATAATGAAGGATTTCTCATCAAGAACCATGGAAGCTGCTTCCTTACTTGCTGATTCCTCTGAAGTAAAACCAAACTGGCCTGAGCAGCCCACTATCTCAGGGGAACCTTCATCCCTATGTGCACTCATACCTGTCTGACCACCGCCAAAGCAAAAGCATACCTTCAAAGCATAGCTATCCTACTACAGCAAGCCCTGAATATCTTAACACAACAAAAGCACAAGAAAAGGACTTTAAATCCAGTCTTGTAAAGAAATCATATGCCTTAAAAAATAAATGAATAGATCCCTTAACAAAATAGAAGAAATTACAACCTATTAGGTAGAGGTCTTTTAAAACAAAAATAAATAAATCCCTTAAAGATATACAGGAAAATATAATTAAATAGGTGAAAGAAAGAAATAAAACTCTTCAAGATCTCAAAGGGGAAATAGAAGTACTAAAGAAAACAAAAACTGAGGGAATCCTGCAGATGGAAAACTTAGGGAAGGGAATAGGAATAACACATGCAAGCATAACAAAAGGAATACAGGAGATGGAAGAAAGACTGTCAGATATAAGTGATACAATAGAAAAAATGATGCATCAATCAAAGAAAATATTAACACTAAAAGCCTCTGGAACAAAACATCCAGGAAATATGATATGCCATCAAAATACACTACCTAAAAATAACAAAAATAGTGAAAGGTGAAGAATCATAGCTCCATGGCTCAGAAATGAGTTTCATTAAAATCATAAAAGAAAACACCCCCAACCTAAGAAAAAGATACCTATCAACAAGAAGCTTATAGAACAACAATTAGACTGAACCCGAAAAAAAAACCTACCACCACAGAATGAACAAAACAAAAATTATGCAGAACAACAAAAAAGAATATTTAAAAGCAGTAAGGGAAAAGGGCAGGTAACATACAAAGACATAAATATCATAATTACACCTGTCTTCTCAACAGAGAGTTCCAAAAGCTAGAAAGGGCTGGACAGATATCTTGCAACCACTAAAAAACCACAGGTGTCAACCTAGACTACTATACCCAGCAAAATTCCCAATCATCTTAGATGGAGAAAATAAGATATTTCAAGATAAATCTAAGTTCAAACAATATCTATCCACAAATCCAGTGCTACAGAAAATATTAGAGGAAAATTTCAACCCAAGGAGGATAACCTTATCTAAGAAAACACAGTAAATAAGTAGCTCCAGACCAACAAAAATGAGGGAAGCATACATACATACATACATACATACATACATACACACACACATACATACATACACACACACAGAGAGAAAGACAGAGAGAGAGAGAGAGAGAGAGAGAGAGACAGAGAGAGAGACAGAGAGAAAGGGGGAACTACTAACATCAAAATAACAGGAAATAATAATCATCTGTGGTCACTATTATTTCTCAACATCAATGAACTCAATGAAAAAGACAAAGGTTAAAAGAATGCATACAAAAACAGGATCGATCATTCTGCTGCATACAAGAAACACACCTAGACCTATCAGAATTACACCAGATTTCTCAATGGAGACTATGGAAGACATAAAACTCTGGTCAAATGTAATGCAAACATTAAGAGAACACAAATGCCAGCCCAGGCTACTATAGCCAGCAAAAATCTCAATCAATATAGATAGAGAAACAAAATATTCCAGGACAAAACCAAATTCAAATAGTACCTATCTACTAATCCAGCCCTACAGATGATCCTAGAAGGAAAACTTCAATAAAAGGAAGGCACCTACACCAAAGAAAAGACAATATATTAAGCATCTCACAACAAAGCTAAAAGGAGAGAACCACAAGCACATAAAGCCACCTACAAAAACAAAGATATCAGGAATCAACAGTTATCTGTCTTTAATATCTCTCACTATTAATGGACTCAACTCACCTATAAAAAGACATAAACTAACAGACTGGATATGCAAAAAAGATCCAGCATTCTGCTGCATACAAGAAATATATATCAATAACAAAGACAGAATCTATCTCAGAGTAAAAGGATGCAAAAAGGTCTTCCAAGAAAAAGCTCCCAGGAAACAAGTTGGAGTTGCCATGCTAATATCCAATAAAATAGACTTGCAACCAAAAATTATGAGGAATGATGAGGAAGGACACTACATATTTATCAAAGGGAAAATCCACCAAGAAAAAGTCTCAATCTGAACACAAATGCCCCAAATGCAAGGGCATCTACATTCATCAAAGAAACTCTACTAAATCTCAAAACACATTGAATAACACACAATAATAGTAGGAGATTTCAACACACCACTCTCACCAATGGACAGGTCGTTGAGACAGAAACTAAACAGGGACACACTAAAATGAGTAGAAATTATGAACCAAATGGATTTAACAGATATCTACAGAATAACTTACCCTAAAAAATATACACTTTCTTCTTGGCACCTCATGGTACCTTCTCCAAAATGGACCATATAATTGGTCACAAAACCACCCTCCCCTGATACAAAAAGTTTGAAATAATCCAATCAGATCATTTTGACCTAAGGCTGGTCTCCAAAAACAGCAAAAAGAACAGAAAAGCCACATTCACATAGAACTGAACAAGTCTCTACTCAATGACAACTTGGTCAGGAAAAAATAAGAAAGAAATTAAAGACTTCCAGGAACTTAATGAAAATATTGACACATCATACTCACTGGCCCAGGGCCAGATGGATTTACTGCATAATTCTACCACACCTTCAAAGAAGACCAAATACCAATATTTCTCAAATTCTTCCATAAAATAAGAATAGAAGAAAAACTAGATACTTCATTCTATGAAGTGACAATTACTTTGATACCTAAACCACAAAAGAACCCAACTAAAAAAGAGAACTTCAGATAAATCTCATTTGTGAGTATCGATGCAAAAAATACTCAATACAATTCTTGCAAACTGAATCCAAAAACACATCAAAACCATCATTCATCACAATCAATTGGGCTTTATCTAATGGATGCAAGGTTGGTTCAATATAAGAAAATATTACATTAATGTAATCCACTATATAAACAAACTCAAAGGAAAAATATCTCATGATCATCTCCTTAGATGCAGCAAAAGCATTTGACAAAATACAATACCCCTTCATGTTAAAAGTATTGGAGAGATCACAAATTCAAGGCCTATACCTAAACATAGTAAAAGTAATTTACTGCAAACCAACAATTAATATCCAATTAAATGGAGACACAATTGAAGCACTCACACTGATATCAGGGAAAACTCAAGGATGCTCACTCTCCTCATATCTATTCAATATAGTACTCTAAGTGCTGGCTAGAATAATAATACAACAATAAGAAATCAAGGGGATACACCTTGGCAAAGAAGAAATAAAGGTATCACTATGTGCAGATGATATGTTAGTATACATAAGCAACCTGAAAAATTCTAGCAGAGAACTTCAATAGCTGATAAAAAAACTTCAGCAAAGTGGCCAGATATAAAATTAACTCAAATAAAGCAGTAGCCTTCCTTTTTACAAATGATAAACAGGCTGAGAAAGAAATTACAGAAAGAATTACATTCACAAGAGCCACACACAATATGAAATATCTTGGGGTAACTCTAACTCGAACAAATGAAAGACCTGTATAACAATAACTTCAATTTTCTCAAGAAAGAAATCAAGGAAGATCTCAGAAAATGAATAGATTTTCCATGCTCATGAATTGGTAGAATTAATATAGTAAAAATGGCCATTCTACCAAAGGCAATCTACAGATTCAATGCAATCTCCATCAAAATTCCAACAAAGACATGGAATTCTTCAAAGACATGGAAAGTACAAATCTCAAATTCATCTGGAAAGGAAAAAACCAGAATAGGAAAAACAATTCTTAACAATAAAAGACTAGCTGGGGAATCACCATCTCTGACCTCAAGTTTTACTACAGAGCAATGCAGAATAAAACTGCATGGCATTGGTATAGAGATGGATACGTTGATTAATAGAATAGAATTGAAGACCCAGAAGTAAAACCACACACATACAGATATTTGATTTTGACAAATAAGCCAAAAATATACAGTGGAAAAAGATATCATCTTCAATAAATACTGCTAGACTAACTGCTATCTATGTGTAGAAAATGAAAATAGACCCATATTTGTCACTTTTCACAAAGCTCAAGTCCAAGTTGATCAAAGACCTCAACATAAAACCAGATATATTCAATCTAATAAAAGAGAAAGTAGGAAAGAGCTGTGAATTCATTGGCAAAGGAGGAAATTTCCTCAACATGTCTCTAAGATCAAGAATTGATAAATGGGACCTCATGAAACTGGAAAGCTTATGTAAGGCAAAGGACTTAGTCAATAAGACAAATAGGCAACCTACATATTGGGAAAAAATCTTCACTGATACAGGGATAATATCCAAAATATATAAAGAAAAAAGCTAACCACCAAAAAACCCAACCAAACCCAGTTGAAAAATGGGGTATAAAACTAAACCAAGAATTTACAACTGGGGAATTTTGAATGGCTGGCAAGCACCTAAAGAAATGTGCAAAGTTCTTAGTGATCAGAGAAATGCAAATCAAATGACCTTGATATTCCACCTTATACCAATAAAAATGGCTAAGATCAAAAGCTCAGGTGACAACAAATGTTGTCAAAGATGTGGAGAAGGAACACTCTTCCATGGCTGGTGGGATTGCAAACTGATACAATCACTCTGGAAATCAATCTGGAGGTTCCACAGAAAATCGGAAATAGATCTCCCTGAAAACCCAACTATATCACTCTTGGGCATATACCCAAAATATGCCCCACCATAACACAGGGACACGAATTCCAATTTGTTCATAGTGGCCTTGTTTGTGATTGCCAGAAGCTAGAAACAACCCAGATATCCAAGGACAGAAGAATGGATATAGAAAATGTGGTCCATTTACACATTGGAATACTACTCAGCTATTAAGAACCAGGGCATCCTGAGTTTTACAGGCAAATGGGTGGGACTTGAAAATTCATCCTGAGTGAGGTAACTCAGACCCAAACGGACATGTATGGTGTGTATTCACTAATAAGTGGATATTAACAAAAGAGAATGTACAGAATATTCAAGATACAGTCCACAGAACTCATAAAGTTCAATAATCTGAACGGCCCAAGCGAGGACACCTTAGTCCCACTTGGTAGGGAGTAGGAAGCAATCACAAAGGGGAAGAGAGGGAGGGAGGTACCTGAGAGGGAAAGTGTACTAGGGGGAAGATGGGAACCTAGTCTGGTATTGGATGAGGGAAAAGGACTGAAACTATGAGTGCCAGCAGAAAGAATGACAATAGGCAACCACTGGAGGGAGAAGGTTGAGGAGGCCCTCCAGAATTCACCAGAAACCTGGGAGGTGAGGAACTCTCAGAAATCAAAGGAAGGGATCTTAGATGAAATGCCCTACAGTAGGGAGAGGGATGTATAAAAGCCACCTCCAGCATAAAAGACATTAAGTGAGTGATGGGGTTGCCATCCCACAGTAAAAACTCTGCCCCACAATTTTTTCTGTCTGAAAGAACTGCAGGGATGGAAATGGTGAGGATACTGATAAAAAGAAGGTAGAGTGAAATAGTCAAAGTGGAGTCTAGCTCAAGGGGAGGTCCCAAGGCCTTGACACTATTACTGAGGCTACGGAGCCTTCACAAAAAGGAATCTATTATGACTCCCCTCTGAAAGACCCAACCAGCAGCTGAAAAAGTCAGTTGTATATTTTTGCATCCAACCAATGGTCAGAAACTGCTGACCCTTGTGGTTAAATTAGAGAAAATCTGGAAGAAGTTGAAGAGGAAGAACAAGCAGTATCAATTAACCTGGACCCCGGAGATCTCTCAAATACAGAACCACCAGCCAGGAAGCACATACCAGATCATATGAGGCCCCAATACATATACAGCAGAGGTCTTTTGGGTCTGGGTTCAGCCAGAGAAGATGAACCTAACTCTCAAGAAAGTGGAGGGCCCAGAGAGTTTAGTGGTCTGGGCTGTCAGTGGTAGGGACATCCTCGTGGAGACAGGGTGGAAGGGAGGAGGATTGGAATGTGGAATATTCAAAGGATGTACCAGAAGGGTAATAAATTCAGTACTATAAAAATATAAATAAACCAATAATTAATTAATTAATTAATTAATTAATTTTAAAAAGCCACCTCAGCTACAAGGATAGATATTATCTCAGAGTAAAGGGCTGGAAAAAATTTTCCAAGCAAACAGATCCAAGAAGCAATCTGGAGTAGCAATTCTTATACCTTATAAAATAGATTTTCACCCAATATTAGTCAAAAAAAGATGAGAAAGTACACTTTATATTTACTAATAAAAGGGGAAAAATAGGATGGTATCTCTATTCTGAAAATCTATTCCCCAAATACAAGGGAATTAACTATTTTAAAGGAAATATTGCTGAAGCTTAAATCACACATCAACTCAATCATTAATAGTGTCAGATGGCAACATCCCACTCCCACCAATTGAAAGAATATCTAAACAAACAAAGAAAGAAAAAAACAGGGAAATAATGAAACTAAGAGACTCAATGAATTAAATATACCTAGCAGACATATATAAAATATTGCACCTAAGCAGAAAAGTATGTACCTTCTTCACAGCACTTCAGAGTGTTCTTCAAAATTACCCATACAACAGGTCACAAAGCAAGCATCAACAGACACAAATGAATTGAAATAAAGACTTATAACTTATCAGACTGCCATGATTAATGCAAGACTTAAAAACAACAGACACACCAGAAAGTCTATACAATCATGGAACAACTCTCTATTCAATGATCTCTGGGTCAAGGAAGAAATAAAGAAAGAAATTACATACTTTCAAGAATTCAATGAAAATGAAGGTACAACATACCCAAATTTGTGGGATACAATGAAAACACTGATAAGAGGAAACTTCACAATATTCACTACACTTTTAAAAGAAATTAGAAAATTCTTGTACCAGCAATTTTATAGTTCACTTGAAAGCTTTCAAATAAGGAAGCAAAGAGGAGTAGAAGACAGAAAATAATCAAAGTAATGGCTGAAGACAAACAGATATAAACAAAGAAAACAATACAGAGAATCAGCAAAACCAAGAGCTGATTCTTTGAAAAAATCAACACAATAGACATACCATTAGCCAAACTAACAAAAGGACAGAGAGAAAATATACAAATAAACAAAATAAGAAATGAAATTGGAGACATAAAAACAGACATGGAGTAAATTCAAAGAATCATTAGGTATTACTTCAAAAAACTATACTCTATAACACTGGAAAATCTTAATAAAATGGATGAGTTTCTAGACAGATACAACTTACTAAAATTAAACCAAGATCTGGAAAACTATTTAAATAGCCTGATAGTCCTGAAAGAAATAGAAGCAAATATTACAAGTCTCGAAACCATAAAAAATGCCCATGGCCAGATGGTTTTTAAGGTAGAATTCTACCAGACTTTTAAAGAAGAGTAAATACCAATATTCCTCAAACTATTCCACAAAATAAAAATGGAGGGAACACTCTCAAACTAATTCTCTGAAGCCACAAACACCTTCATACCTTAACCACAAAAGGACTCAAAAAAGAAAGAGAACTTGAGACTAATTTCTCTTATGAACATTGCTACAAAATATTCAATAAACTACACCCAAGCTGAGTCCAGAAAAATATTCAAAACCTTATTCATCATGATCAAGTAGACTTCATCTCAGGGATACAGGGATTGTTCAATATACAAAAAAATCCATAAACAAACTGAAATGAAAAAAATCACCTGACCACCTCATTAGATGCTTAAAAAGTCTTTGACAAATTCAACACCCCTTAATTTTAAAAATATTGGAGATATCAGGGATACAAGTTTCATACCTAAACATAATCAAAGCAAGGCAGTAGCCAACATCAGGCTAAAAAAAAGGGAAATTTACAGAAATTCCAGTAAAAGTGAGGACAACACAAAGGTGTCCACTCTCTCCCTATCTGTTTACTACTGTACTTGAAATTCTAGCCAGAGGATTAAGATGAGTAAAGGGGATCAAGAGGATAGAAATAGAAAAAGAAGTCAAAGTATCTATTTGCAGATTGTATGAAAGTATACTTACATAACGTACAAAGATTCTCTCTGAGTAATCCTAAAGCTGATGAATAACAGCAAAGCTGTTGAATAAAAATTAACCCAAAGACATCAGTAGCCCACCTTTATATAAATGATAAACAGGCTGAGAAAGAAATTAGAGAAACAAGATCCTTTACAATAGTCACAAATAATATAAAATACAGGTTTTACAGATTCAGTATGATCCCCAGCAATATTTCAACAAAATACTTTATAGACCTTGAAAGAGAAATTCACAACTCCATATAAAAAGACAAAACCAAAAAAAACCCCAAAAAACAAGACAACAACAACAACAAAAACAGGCCAGCTTTCATTGTGTCCCGAAAGTTTGGGTATGTTGTGGCTTCATTTTCATTAAACTCTGGAAAGTCTTGAATTTCTTTCTTTATTTCTTCCTTTACCAAGTTATCTTTGAGTAGAGTGTTGTTAAGCTTCCATGTGTATGTGGGCATTCTATTATTTATGTTGTTATTGAGGAGCAGCCTTTGTCCATGGTGATCTAATAGGATGCAAGGAATTATTTCAAACTTTCTGTATCTGTTGAGGCCTGATTTTGACTGATTATATGGTCAATTTTGGAGAATGTACCATGAGGTGCTGCGAAGAAGGTATATCCTTTGTTTTAGGATAAAAAGTTCTATAGATATCTGTTAAATCCATCTGTTTCATAACTTCTGTTAGTCTCACTGTATCTTTGTTTAGTCCCTGTTTCTCTCTGTCCATTGCAGAAACTAGGCTGTTGAAATCTCCCACTATTGTTCTGTGCAGTGCAATGTGTGCTTTGAGCTTTAGTCAAGTTTCTTTTATGAATATAGCTGCCCTTGCATTTGGAGCGTAGATGTTCAGAATTGAGAGTTCATCTTGTTAGATGTTAACTTTGATGAGTATGAAGTGTCCCTCTGTACTGGCTAGTTTTGTGTGTCAACCTGACACAGGCTGGAGTTATCACAGAGAAGTGAACTTCAGTTGGGGAAATGCCTCCATGAGATCCAGCTGTGGGGCATTTTCTCAAATAGTGATCAAAGGGGTGGTGCCATCCCTGGGCTGGAAGTCTTGGGTTCTATAAGAGAGCAGGCTGAGCAAGCCAGGAGAAGCAAGCCAGTAAGGAACATTCCTCCATGGCCTCTGCATCAGCTCCTGCTTCCTGACCTGCTTGAGTTCCAGTCCTGACTTCCTCTGGTGATCAACAGCCATGTAGAAGTGTAAGCCAAATAAACCCTTTC
>JADRCD010238826.1:0-10997 GCA_019843815.1 Montemys delectorum
TGGTAGGGGGTGTTTCCTGCCTGCCTGCCTGCTTATCTGTCTTTCTGTCTCTGATTTGTGGCTGTCTTAGGCATTCAGAAGTCAGATGAAGGTGTCAGATCTGCTGTTCATGTGTGTCCATGTGTGTGTGTGTCTCCATGTATCTGTGTGTGTCTCCATAGCCAAGCTAGGGTCCACTATAGATTTGTGTTTCAGAGATCCTTATTTATTTCTTGTGCATGGGCTTGTATAGGCCCTAGGACACACTTCCTGAAAAAGAAAACAAAACAAAATAAAACACAAAACAAAACAAAACAAAACAAAATCAGATAATAAACCAACCAAGCAAACAAATTTGCCTGCCTGCCTACACAGAGTAATACTACCTCTTATGTCTGCCTGATTCTCTTCTTTTTTATTTTCTTTCTTTTTTATTTTCTTTCTTTTCTATTTTCTTTCCTTTCCTATTTATTTATTTATTTATTTATTCATTTATTTATTTATTTTCATACTGTGTTTTTAGTGTAACCAGTGCTGGCTGTCTTGGATCCACTTTGTAGACCAGGCTGGTCTCAAAGCTGTAAGAACCTGCCTCTGCTTTTCAAATGGTGGATTAATGTTCTACACCACTAAGATCAGTTAGCTTTCTCATTTTTTTTTTCTTTTTTGATTCTAACTTTTGCCAGAAAGTAGTGGTGGCTGAAGGAGGTGTATCATTCATCATTGTAAGTTTGCAGCTATCCTGGTCTACAAATTGAGTTACATGAAAGGAGTTCCAGGGTGACTAATTATATTTATCTTTTATTATACCAACACTACTTGCTAAGTCTGCCTGTTTTAATTTTTGTTTTTTTTTATTTTGTTTGTGTGTTTCCTTTCCATTCCCTTCCTTTCTTTTTCTATATTTTTGCCTGTTTTTCCTCCCCCCAAGGAGGTCGACCTGTTGTCCTGTTTATTGAAACACTAGTAACTGCTTGAATGTGACCTGTTCTTTTAACAAGTGTAGAACAAAGAAATTCTAGCAGCAGACTGTTTTTTTTCTTTGTTTGTTTTTAAATTAAATTTATATAAAGAAATAAACCAGTTGATCCCTTTTCTGTTTTCATTTTAGATAAGACCCATGTATTGGCTGGTTTGGGAGCTTTCTTTTGTTTCCAATATGAGTGTTTGTGGGGCTGTTGATCAGTTATCTGTCTCTCACTCTCTCAACAGAATTGATGAACATTACTGTGAGATGACTAGATTTTTCTATTTATTAATTTCTTTTTCTAATAAAAGTTTCATCAACAAATATATCTTCCTGTATCTAAAGTTAAAATGCTCATGTCTGGATTGCCAATATTTCTGTGGTGTTTCTTAAAGTTCCTAATGCTGGGACCCTTGAATAGAGTTCCTCATGTTATGGTGACCCCCAAACATAAAGTTAATTTTGTTGCTACTTCCTAATTGTAATATTGCAACTGTGATGAATTGCAATATGAATATTTGATATGCAGATGGTCTTTGGCAATGCTTGGGAAAGGGTTCTTAGATCTCACCTAGGTTGTGACCCACAACTTGAGAACTAGTGCTTTATGGTATCTACTGATAGTACTGTGTCTTGTGATTAATGGCAATGGAAACCTAGAACTTTATCCAAACAAAGCACATGGACCCATCAGAAATGAAGGTATGAACCAATTCTCCAAGAAAAGTACCAGATCTGCTGAGGTTATTAGCAAGGTTGTAGAAAGCACAGAATGGGTACCAGGTGAAAGTTGATATAAAAATTAACAAATGCCACATGGATAATTGCAGAAATGAGAATTATATATGTTGTGAGTGTCCTGACATATTTTGTTGAAGTTGAATTTCTACAGATAATTGCGTATTCATGCCTTTAATGTGTATAGTGGAAACCACAGCTTTAATCCAGATATTTAAGAAGAAAGGCCCCTCCTCTAATCCTCTAATCTATGACATGACTTTTACTGCAAGCCTATATAATGACATGGAAGAAGGAGCCTTTTGCTCTTTAGCTGCTTGCTCTCACCTTGATAGCAAGTCCATTCCTTCACTGGCATAAGAGCCAGCTTCTTTGGAATTCAAATTTATTCTAAAGAGAAGCTTATATATCTAGGCATGTTGCCTGAGCCACAACTAGATCCTTGGGTTTTGTTTTCATAGCTAGTTATTGATGAATTAGCCAAACCACCACACCCTCCAAGTCATTCTAAACAATGTCCTGTAAATATAGAGAAGTTCATTCTATTAGTTTGTTATTCAACAGGACTCTGACTAATATACTAGACAAGCAGAAAATACTTTTAGAGCAGTTTGGACCTCACAATCATCTCAGTTAAGTAACAAATTCAAAATGGCCACATTTCCATAACCTTTTGTTCAGGTGATGCTTTCATTCTGGTCTTCTGTTTGAAGATGCTGTTGGAAAAGTAAGTCAATTAGAAAAGTGTAAAATATCTCAATTGGAATGCAGATAGTATTGTCCAGGTGGCAAACCCACTGAGGGTCTTCTTTCTTGTTGATTCGTCTAGAGGCAAAAGAGGGGGAAGCACTGCAGTGGAGGGTAAGACTTGGTCTTCTGAGATATGGGGCAAAAGACTTTGTCTTAAGAATTATTTAGTGTTGTGGAATAATAATAAAACAGAGTTTACTTATTTAAGTTTAAATTAGTCTGTTACTGTAGCTGATCTGCTTTCTCTGTTCCTCTAAGGCCAGAGCCTGAAGCCTCTGGCACCTAGCAACTCATCGTAAAATAGCAAGATGTTAAGTAAAGGATTAATTTCTAAAGCATTTTTGAGTTTGTCCAGATGTTTCTTGCTTGTGGGTCTAGGGGGAAGTTTGGAGCAAGAAACTTGTGTTGAATCAGAAAAGAATAACACTCATAGAAGCAAAAAGTTTTACACAAGCAAATATGAATAAACTCACATAAGTTTATATACAGATTCATGAGTCATGCATGGGTTTTCATGCATTTCCATTCAAACCAGTTGGGCATAGCTTGCATGCTATTCTCACAATTATATATTTCCACACACATCCATAGTTACACGTGCATATGGAACAAAAGATCAAGCACAGTTGCAGAAAGAACTCACTCATTCTGGATGAAAAAATGAGCTCCAATTTTTATTGCATAGAGAAAGAAAAGGCTTCTACCCTTGTAATGCTAAATGAATAAAACACATGTCTATAAGAAAAAAAAATCTTTGTTTCTTTTAATAACAATGAAGCCTGCCTTGTTATTAAGAAAGGACCTATTCTGTCCTATGGTAAGAGACAATTACCTGCTCCTTCTGCTGTCCGCAGCTTCTTGTTTTTCCCTTTTTCCCTTGGCATTCTAACCATTACCCTCTTAGTTTTTTATGTCATCTATAGTTTCTAAGTTATTCCACTCTGTATTCTCCTTCAAACCTTGCTCTATACTCCTGCTCTGATGCACAACACTCTTACTTTCAAATAATGCTCTTACTTTCAAAGCCATTTGTCTGAGTGCTATACTTATACTCTAAATTCTTCTTTTGTTCAGTTCAGTCTAAAAAGTCTTCTGTCTAATAAACTTCTCCTCGGTTCAATTCCTCTTAGCTCAATTCTTCCAAGCTCAGTTTTTCTCAGCTCAGTTCTCCTGAGCTCAGTCCTGACTCTTCTCTTTGTCCTCAGCACTTAAACATCTTTTAGAATACATGATCACATGTTAAAAAGTTCATCACAAATACATGCCAAAAATCAATCATAAAGTGAAATAGAAGTTTACAACAGAGAATTTTTAGATGCCTATGCATTAGAAGTATCTATCTGGCTAAACTTTGTTCAACTGTTAAATCTCCACAGCTTCACTGATTGTTCAAAAGTATAGTTGTTAGTGAAGTTCTGTATTGAAAAATCCAGTCAATATTATATATTGTGTGTGGGACCTATAATAATTCATTAGTTCCCTTTTTATGACCTTTGTTTAATTGTTTTACAACCTCTTGGAATGTGCTCTGAGGAAGAGAATGTCTGGTTTTATCATCTAAGAACAATAATTAACTGGTGTAAGTTGGGAGACTGGCAGAATTTTAATTGTAGTTTTGACTATCAGAAAAGGAAATAATAGCAGTCCCACTAAAGAAGATCTTAGTAATCACAGCTATAATTTTAGAAATACTTGTAGAATCATCATTAAGACTTAAGAAGTCACCTATTTGTCTATATAGCATCACTACAAGGCAGTACATGTTCGTAGATCACAAAGATCAGCTCCAAAGGGGTAGTCTACCACTTAGGGATTGTAATATGTGTTTAAAATAACAAAAAAGCATATTAGTATCAGAAATCTTTCCAAAAATGAGTTTTCCAATGACCTTGTCAAATAAGAGTGAATCTGTGACAGATTATATAATAATGAGAAGCAGTTCATCTCAGGAAGATCACCTGCTAGTATTCAGCTTGCCCTGTTTTGGCTCCTGGAATAATATACTTCTATGAGGACATCAGATAGAGAGATTCTAGATTAAGGGAGGAAAGGAAAAGCAGATGGTGTAAGATCTGGCACCCCCACAAACATGAAGATCAGGTGACAGTGAAATCTTTTTATCCTTGATTTTACAGCATCAGTCTGGAGACCCACAATATTTCTTGTCCCACACATTGGCTCTCTGATTCACTGCCAGTCTCAGTAATCAGATTCCTTCTAGGGATCTTCACAAGAAGAAAGCAGTGGAAGAAACACTTCTTCAGCAGCAGTGAAAGAGCAGCACTGCATAATCTTCTCTATTCCTAGCCTTGCAGAGACACACTCTCCACCAGATGCATGTGGAAACTGAAGCAGGCTCTGTCCACTCCAGGTAGTAGGAAGGTTTCTTCCGATATTGCTTTCCCAGACAGACATTCACCTTTCTCTTACCCACCTTCACAACAAGGAGGGTCTTCTCAATTGACGTTGTGACCTGATGGGCATAATGTGCATTGCTATCTTAGATGAG
The DNA here is from genome assembly GCA_019843815.1 of Montemys delectorum. NCBI lineage: Eukaryota > Metazoa > Chordata > Mammalia > Rodentia > Muridae > Montemys > Montemys delectorum. Next base: position 4,944 of record JADRCD010238826.1, read on the forward strand.
AGCTGACAATTCTTTTGCAAACTGACAATCAGAGATCCTGTGGCTGGTTCCTGAACTAACAGGAGCCTAGAACAGCATGGTGTGTGACAGCCTGCGAAAATTAGCATGCCTACCTCATGTACCTGTCACTGCAGGTCTCCAGACATTTCTCTTTTATTAGGAGTAATCCAGCACACCTGGTTAGAAAAACAGACGTCAAGTATAATGCAGACTGGAAAAATATTTTCTCCATTAAGAACATTTGTTGGGATAATCTGAGGACTCATATCACAGCTAAAAACCACTTTTACTCAAACTCTGGTGGAATCTGATGCATGCTTCTACCTGTGTGGAAATTATGTGCATGTGATGCAAACACATTCAGCAGTCTGAACACCCACATATTATTATTTTTTTAAACATCCATTTTTTTAATTGTTATGTTCCATATAATTGTTTATTTTTATACTCCTTGCTAGTAGTTTTTAGCATGTGTACTGCTCTTTAGGGAATGCTTCTCTTGCACTAATTTAATTTAAAAAAAAGATATTGATAGGAATAATAACTTGTAAAGACTTTGTTTAAGGTGGACAGACACCTGTTCTGATTCATGAGTACAGTTCAGTAAGATATAGTGCCCATGGTTTTAAACCCAGCTCACAGGAGTTGGAGCAGAAAGAAAAACACTTAAGGACATCTTCAGTCAGGTAACACTGAGTTTCACATCATCCTGAATCACAGTGTAACCCTAAATATATAGAGTGAGAACAGTGCTTAGGCCTTTATAGACATCACATGGTAGCACTTGTCAGGCGGCTTCTCTGTGGTCCTCTTTTCTTCTTTCTTTTTGGTCTGGACTCACTTTTAATGTTGTAGAATGATACTAGTTTTCAAATATCCTAAACTTTGTGGTGTCAACATAAAAAAATTATACCTATCATGATTTAAACCAAAGTTCTCCTACTCTATAAAATTCTTTAGTTCCAGAAAAAGAGAATACATTGTTTGATATTGTGGTTTAGAGCACATCCCATGCCAGTTTTATTAGAAATTAGATAAAGCATCTGAATAAAGGGAAGTTCCTGATGTGGTAGTAACTTTTATTTGTGTGTGTACATGTTTTATGTATCTGTGTTATACTTGAATCTGTCTGTCTGTCTGTCTGTCTGTCTTTCTCTCTCTCTCTGACACTCTCAGCTATATGTGTGCATTATTTGTGTGTGTGTGTGTGTGTGTGTGTGTGTGTGTGTGTGTGTACATGTAGTTGAGAATGCCTGTGCTGGGAATTTTTATACTCTTTGTTTACCTGTGATAATCAAAGTAAACCTTGTGATAGATCTAGACATATTAAAGTGGTAGATATGCTAAAGCCGTAGAGGATGATATTTAAGATTTTCTCATTCCCAAACCTGCTCAGTGCATCTTCATATAATCCTTAACGCCCACAGAACAATAGTTCCAATCTGAACTTAGGTTGTCTTCAAGGATCCATTTTATGGAATTCCATCCTCTGGTTTGCATGGCCACCACAAATACCCTAACCACCCTACTTACCTAATTTGAACAAATGGTTGTATGGCAATGTGTCTTTCTTTCCTGTATTTCGCCTTTCCCATTCTTCATGTTTCTCACGTGAATTATTCTTTCTTTTCATAAATCCATCACTGGTGATGTTGTGGCAAGATGAATATGTGATGGCTGGCACCATAGTCAGCCTCGAGAGGATAGCTGTACTTTTATGTTTGTACAATGGATCCTCCTACATTTTTAAACTGACCAAAGGTGTGATATAGAAACAGCAGCAGTTATTGAGCCTCAGTGAAGGCAAAATAAAACTATAGAGATAACGTAGGTTCTTAAAATAAGACAATTATGGAAGACAACATGTGTGGGAGTATTCTTTTGTACGAGTGGGGTAACATCCACAATACACAATTGTCGGACTTTTAGGACTATTATAGCATCTATGCAGGATGTAGTTATGAACTTAATGATGACAGTATTATGCTTATTATAGGAAGAGAATTGGCAAAATTACCATCAAAAGACCAATGCCATAGTTTGTATTGGGTGTTAGAAGACTGATTTTTTTGGACTTTTTGTAAGGCCAGTAGTTTGTTGGAGACCCGTGAGGAATTTTGGACTAACGAGCATAAGTTTAGATTTAATCAATGTCTCTCCTCTATTGCTACCTTGTGTAATATATGAAAAGCTAGATTATGAAGAAATATTCTTAGCATCATTAACATTCTTATGTTTTGTAAGGTAAAAAGTGCTTCTGTTATAAGTTGGACTGTATTCCAGAGTCCTTCAAAAAAGAATAAACCTTGAAACAGCTGTTTGCTTCTTCAGTCCACTCCATGAAGAACATGTACCTTTTACTTTTAAGAAAAGCCAGGTGAAGTCAAAGGACATGAGGTAGGATACCGGAATAACTCAAGACATCTGTTATTTTGATGACAGAAGCTCTTGCCTCACATTTAAATCTTCGAGCATGCATGATTAGTGTAATGAAGGACACAATCTATTAGTGAGAAGTACTCTTTCATAATGAGATGGTATTCTATATTTGGTAAATAAAGCTTTTAGATTTGGCGTCAATGTTTAACAAGATTTTTCAGTTTTCCTCAGCTGTATATAGACCCTCCCGTGCTGAAGGAAGCCAAGGTCTTTTTGTTTTTCAATCTGGGATTTTGACAAACATTTATATATGACTAAGACAATGAAGAGTGAGAATTTATAAAATTCTAAATAATATATCATAGGACCAAACATAATTCTGAGGACTTTGGTCCCTTCGATTGCTAAAGGAGACACAATGCATGTTAACATTTATCATACTTTACTTATGCCTGCTTAAAAATCAACTTCTGTTTACATTCTGTTAAGACCTATTGAAATTTCATATCTATGTTATCACTTGGATTTCTGAAGAATCTCTGTATCTTCAAGCTTTTCTTCATACTATTTTCCCTCTTAGTGACCAGTACTCCAAACTTTTGCTTGGAGTGAGTGTGACTTCCCTTGGAGGGTCTGAGGGAATCATCCCTGTATTTTGACTCTCCTCAATGTGGACCTGTAAAGGATAGAATTAAACTTAGATTACAGCCACTGCCTCATAAATGTTTATCTGAGGACAGAGACGTTAATCCCATATATATTTCCTTTAAGACTCATAATCTAATTGACTTTAAAAATTACTCATTCCTTCAGAATTCCAAAGAATTTGAAGTGTTTATTTTTCTTATAATTTTGGACATTACACACACACACACACACACACACACACACACACACACAATATATATATATATGTTCTTTATTAAAAAATTTCTATTTTTAGATCGTTCTCACAATTTATAAATGTTAATACCATAAGATAAAACAGGATTAACAAAAAAATTCACAATCTATTGTAAAAGTATTTATACAGGGATGGGAATAAGCAATTTCTTTTTTTTTCTTTTTTTTTTGTTTTGTTTTGTTTTGTTTTTTGAGACAGTGTTTCTCTGTATAGCCTTGACTGTCCTGGAACTCACTCTGTAGACCAGACCGGCCTCAAACTCAGAAATCCACCTGCCTCTGCCTCCCAAGTGCTGGGATTAAAGGCGTGTGCCACCACTACCCGGCACAGTAATAAGCAATTTCTATCACCTCTTTCTAAGTTCTCAATGGCAGCGCATTTCGCAAAAATATCATAGTTTACCCTAGGGTAACAGTGAAAGTACTGATTTTACTTATGAAAAATCAATAAAGTGTTTCTTCTGAGACTGTAGATATACTGTGTTCAGTCACATTAAACATGTTTTACCCAGTATGTGTGCAGATAATCCACTTTACCTAAATAGTTATCCCTCATCCATATTGTACAGATACTGGATACCACGTCCACGTCCTCTTGTTTTCCTTTTTTTTTTTTTTTTTTGTAGAGGTTTAGTAACATTTAAAAAGCCCTGCTATAGGCTGGTGAGATGGCACAGAGGGTAAGAGCACTGACTGTTCTTCCTAAGGTCATGATTTCAAATACCAGTAACTTCATTGTGGCTCACAACTACTCATAATGAGGGGCTGGCGAGATGGCTCAGTGGGTAGGAGCACTGACTGCAATTCCAAAGATCCTGAGTTCAAATCCTAGCAACCACATGGTGGCTCACAACCATCTGATTTAACCTTGAGATGGGATGAGACTCCCTGTCCAATCAAGGACTCCAGGTGGACCTGCCAGTCAGACAAGGAGGCGGGATTTTCCTTTATGCAAGTTTGCTGTGTCTGAATGGAACTCCATGTTCTGCTCTGAGCTCTGCTGTTGTGTGCTGTGAGCAGACCTCCAGGAATCTCTAAAACTGAGACATGTTGAACATTGCATCATGGACTACAATGGGTAGGGGCAGGTGCTTGAGATGTCGGAGCTGGGGTGGTGGGTCCTCTCTGAGACTAAATGGGAAATGTGAAGCATCAGCCAGATGTGACCACTGTGAGGTCCACGTGGTGCTCCTCACGTATTAGATCAGGTGGTCACTTCAGAGTAACTTCACTATCATGGCTGATTCTGAATCTGCCCAAGATATTTGGAGCATTGGCTTGCTTGTAGAAATGTCACTGGTGGTTTTTTTGAATCTGCAGTACATGTGTCCAAACCCTTTTGTCTTTTATATTCTACATTGAGAAGACAGGCGAAAACCTAATATGTCTGCTTTCATTCATTATTTGCTTTCCTTATTTTTTTTCTGTTGTAGTAGTTTGTATTTCTTTACTTTATATCTTCAATGTTTTGATTATTATGTGGCAAAGGAACTTTTACCCCGCCAGTCTATGTGGATGCTTCTTGTACCTTAATAGGCATCTTCTTTAGTTTTTGAAAAATTTCAATTATGATTTTATTGAAAATATTTGTTTAGACCTTTGAGCTCATGTTCTTCTATTCCAATCATTTGTAGTTTTTGTGTTTTCATGTTTCAGAGTTCTGCGTTCTTTAGTGATAGGAAACTTTCAGAATCCTAATTTTTTACATGTGTGTCTATTTTTTATCTATTCATCTTTAATGCCTGAGATTTTCTCATTCTTCCCTGTTCTGTGGGTGAATCATGCCCTTGAAGTGGTCAGTGTACAGGAAATTTCAATGGTCTGTCTTAGGGACTTAGGAAGTGCATAATTCATTACGTGCTTCCATCCTTGCTCCTGTTGCAAGATGTGCTTTATATACCACCAGCTACAGCAGCTTTCTATTTTTGTTCCCTGTCTCTGTTCTCTGCACATGCACCTTTTATATTTTATTTCCCTATCCTTGTGGCTCACTCTGATCCCTTCTGTGTGTGCCTGTATGCAGGTCCTCTTGTGTACCTCTATCCCTTCCCCAGGTTCTCACTCTTTTTCCTTCTCTCAAACAATCTCTTTTCCACAATTGAATTCTATTGTATGATTTAACTTCTCAGGAACTGCTGTTGTGGGTAGCTTGGAATTTTTGGGTACTTATTTTCCTGCCTGCTATTCACTATGCCCCTATGCTAGCAACCTGGGTTTGAGGTGATTATTGGCCTAGGAACTGGTTTCTGGTTTGTATTGCTTGACTGGGAGATTTGCTCTTGGGTTACTGTTTTATGTCTGCATTTACAGAGACTGTTGGCTTACACTTGCCTCTTTTACTGACCTGGTTTATAGATATATGCATGAGGGGATGCTTGGTAATGTTAAAAACTGGGAACATAGGCAGTCAGAAAGAATTGGCCTTAGCAATACACAAGGAGAAATAGTCAGGAGAGAGGTTAAGCTGCCTATGATGTTTAATATAGTGTCAGAGGAACTGTGAACATTGAATCTGGGATAAGATATTATAAGGTTGATCTATGGAAAGCTTAGCTTCTGTCCTGTCAGGCATGGCATGTGATTGAGCTGGGACTTTCTGCCTAAGTGGGTCCTCAGACGCAGGGATGAGGTAGGACCTGAAGGGCAAGTGTGGATTTTCTGTGGTATCTATAGGAGGCATGCACTGGAGGATAGGAAACATCCACTGGTATGCTGTTCCAGTTTGAAGGGCTACTAATAGTAGGATCTACAGTAACAGATAGGGAGACAGAT
>JADRCD010238827.1:0-16156 GCA_019843815.1 Montemys delectorum
CCCACCTCAGACTCCTCCCCACTTGGTTCTCTCTGTTGTTCTAGAGCCCTTGGCTCGGAGACTCAATCCCATGGCCTTCTGCAGCCTGCACAAGCCTGCAGACATATTCCCTGGGCTCAGGCAAGAGTGGCCAGACCTTTTGGACCTTAGGGTCCAGCCTAGGGATATCCTAGGACACACTCAGATGGTGGCGAGTGGGAGGAGAAAACACCATCTCAGTATCTTTTCTTTCCCCGGAAAGCAGGTGTCACTGGGTCACAGGTCACCATAAGGATCAGGGTCTGAGAGGACTGCCTATGAGGTCATCTTTGTCCCTATCTGCTGCCACCTCTTGCCCTGCCCTGCTGGTGGCTCTTCTGTGCTGGCTGCACACAGAAAAGCAGGGCTTGTCCTTGTCACCAGTCCCCACATGCAGCAGGTGTCAGAACGGGCATGTCTACCCTTCCCCAAAGTCTGCTGTTCGTTCATTGGTTGTTTGACCTGAGAAAGCCCCAAGCTTCTGGATATGCTGCCCCCCCCCAGACCCCCTCCCTGCTCTTGCACACTCCCTTCAGCTCCAGGAAGGTGTGGAACGAGTTGGAGTGACACCGTGCACAGTGGTGTCAGCAGGATGCCTTCATCCTGCAACGACCCCCCACAGATCCACCCAACCCCCACCTGGGCCACTATGCAGTCCCTCCGGAGGGTCCTGTCTAAGGTGGGAACAGCAGGAAGGTCTGCCTCCCGCTCCCTCCCGTTTCCTTCACCGCTCCTTTTGTTCTATATTTAATTTTTTTGTTTTAAATCCAGTTGAAGAGTGCCGGGTGAATCACCGACGGTTATTGATTTATTATTTATGGCGACTCACACGCCGCTTTAATCATGCTCGCTGTCCTTTTCCTAGTCAACTCCGCTGAAGGACAACTCAAGGAAACCGCCTGGGTGCTGCAGATGGGCCGCATGCATGTTTATTGTGTGCTTGCTACCTGTTGGAAGACAGGGAGCCTCTGGGTTTGGGCAGGAGGCGGCTCTTATGTCCCTGGGATTGGAGTTCGGTCCTTGAGGATAGGAAAGAGCCTGAGGATAGGATAGGTGCCTGTTTTCTGTTTTCTCTGGCTTCTTCCCTTCCCTTTCCTCCTGAGATGATGGTTTGGTTTGAAGAGTGTCTATGTCTCCCCAGACCACCAAAACTGCCAAAGCCATTTGCCTAAGGAATCAAACAGATTAGAAGGATGGTCAGCGCTAGCCACAGTATTAACGGAGGGCTGGCTGGTCCGGCAGGCAAGCCATCTCCCTCATGGGAGCACTGCATTAGTCCTGGGTTCTGTGGCCAGACCCAGGAAGTTGGTGAAGCTCAACAAGAGACAGGTTTAATGTTAGAGAGCTGCTGAGGGGCGCTGTGTGTCTGTTCTGCCTCTTCCTCCAGGGAACTGTGAGGACACCAGGGTTCATGCTGCCCAGATCCCATGGCTGACTAAATGGTCTCCTGGTCCGGGAATGCCCACCATGTTTATAGTCCCACCCCCTCACATGATTTCCCCAGGCAGCTGATCTCTACAGTTGCCTCTCCCCACGCAGCTGCTGTCATGGCGGGTGGCATGAGGCTGGCTCTTGAGGCAGAGGATGTTTCTGGAAGGTGAATCTGAAGGTTTGCACGTGCACACACGTGTGACTGTCGTCACATCAGGGTTAGGTGTGAGCTCTGCCTGTGGCCCAGGCATGTGTACACATGTGTCAGTGTTTGTGCTTGTCAGAGAGGTGAGGGAGACATTGCCTTTCTAGCCGCTGTTTCTTACCACACCGTCTCATGACGTCACAAGCCTCAGGCAAGTTAGGTGCTTTCTTTAGAACTTGGCTCCTCCCTACAACGTGGGTTGAATTGGGAAGAGCCAGTAGATGGCAGATGCCCATCAAGCTGGAGACCAGGTCCTGACTGCCACACAGGACCTTTTCTATGCCGTGACACCTGACAGGCCCTAGGTGGCATGGAGTGCGAGCCTGCACACTATCTGAATAAAAGTGCTCTCAAGCCTCACCTGACTCCGGGGGTCTCTGAGGGGGTCACCCTACAGATCTCTGTATTGCCCTTCCCTTTATCTCTGGTTACCCAAAGGGTCATAGAGCAGTGGGGTTGTGGCTACCCAGAGCCTCTGAGCTCTGCTGTCCCAGAATCTGGAGTAGGTGAGCAGATGGGCAGAGCTGTCAGGAGCACGGGGCCTGGGGCTTTGGTTCCACCCTTGGGGTGATGGTGAGAGATGCGTGGGTTGGGGTGTTCCTGTGGCTGATGTCCTACGTCTGTCTCCTGTCCCTCTCTATTCCATCCCTCCCACAGGCGAGCATGGAGGGACGACACTGTATCCTGCTCTGGACTCAGTGTTCAGGGACATAGATGCTTAACGTCAGTCCTCCGGGGAGCGGAGACTGCGGTTTGATGATGGTGAAGTGAGTGATTGCTGGTGTTCACAGGGGCTGGGAGAGAGTGCACACTCAGCACAAAGTCCACCCCTGGAGGCCAGAAGGACAGGGGACTAAACCTGGCTGGGAGAGGTCGGGGACAGTATTCTAGGCAGCCCCTGAAAGGAGGGCTGGTGGCATGCTCAGGAAGGAAAAATGGCTTGTGGTCAGAACACAGGGATGAAAAGGAGAGGAGTTAGACAGCTGGGATGGCATTGTTTCCCCAGATCCAGGCAGACTTGGGGTGGTTGCCAGCATGCTAGAGATGGCTGTGGCGGTGTGACTCATTGTGCCCCCTTGGATGTTACACAGCAGGTGCGTGGCAGGCCCCTGCAGGCCGAATCTTCGAGAGGCAGGGGTGTAAGGGCTCAGGATGGCAGTGGAATGTCCCCTTCCCCACACCATTCTGCTAACAGGTACAGGGATCTTGGGACCTCTTCTGGCAGCTGGGTTGACCTTGCAATTTGCTTCTGCCCGTAAAGGCCAACAAAAGTAAAGAGACAAGCGGAAATAGTGTCTGATATCTTAAGTCTGTAGGTGCTGGTCCCAGTAGCTCCTGCAGCACACAGTGCACATACTCAGGAACCCTGAGCCACCGTGAGGGAAGATGCCGCTTGCCAGTCCTTTGCTGCTGTAACTGATACTCATACAATCAACTTACAAAGAAGAAAGGTCCAGGTTGGTTCATAACATCACGAGTTTTAGTGCCTGCTGCTCTGTTGCTCTGAGGCCTTTGCTGTGGCAGAACACCTGGCTCATGGTGACAGTCATGACTTGAATCTGAATTGACTCCCTTGGATTCAGGCCATGGACACTTAGTCTCAAGTAGGTGGCGCTATTTGAAAGTCTGTGTAACGCCAGCTCATGGGGTGTAGTGGCTGAAACAAGCCACCAGGGGGCAGGATTCAAAGGCCATGCCCAATGTAGGTTACTGCCTCATTGGTTTCTGGTCTACTGTACTGTGAATGGCCTCTGCCATGCAGGTCTGAACTGTGCTGCTCTCTCTGGAAGCCTGAGTAGAAATACATTTTACTCCTTTCAGTTTCCTCTGTCAGTCACCAGGTCACAAGGCAGGAACTAAGACAGAAAATTGCTGCCAGAGACAAAGTCACCATGACTGATCCCAATCATGTAGCTATGGCGGTGGGAGGAATGGCTGAGGAAACCTCACAATGCTGTAAGCAGAGATTAAGGGGCCGTCCCAGCAGGACTGTGGAAGATTAGACTGAGAGACATGTGGACAATAAGCACTATGCTTAGGAGCTCTCAGAGTGAGAAAACAGGACTCCAGTGGGAGCCAGACTAGAGGCCATTCATTCTACACATTGGCAAATAATTTGTCTATCTATGTTTTGCCTGTTTCCTGAAAATTTGAGTGTGGGGCTAGACAGGGTGTGATCTCAGCACTTGGGGGGGGGCAGTGTTGGGTGGATCTTTGTGAGGTCAAGGCCAGGCTGGTCTACTTAGGGAATTCCAAGCCAGCTAGGACTATCTAGAGAGACCCCATTAATTTAGTGGAGGAACTTGTGGCACAGTTGTTGCTGGCTGCTTTTAGCCAGGTTTACAGTGAACACTGGGATTTAAAATCAGAGCAGAAAGTTACAAAGCATAGTTGGTTTGGCCTGAGAGGAAGCAGGGAGGAAATAACAGACTGGGATGGGGACTGTCACAGAAGATTCAATCTGCACCATTGACAGTAGCAAAGTGGCCTCGGGAGTGCTTTAAGAAGTTAACAGGACCATGCCTATTGTAGGTCAGGATAGAAAACTGCAAATTCACCTCAAGTATTTTCCACCAAGACTTTTTTCTAAGACCTTCTAGGGTATCTTGCTAGAGAATGGGTGTCTGTTGGGTGGTTTTAACTGCTCCGGCACTTGGGGGAGCCTGGCTGCCTCAGCTCATGGCGGGTTTCGGCTTTGTATGTGCAGCTGTGATGGTTTGTATATGCTTGGCCCAGGGAGAGGCACTATTAGGAGGTGTGGCCCTGTTGGAGTGGACGTGGCCCTGTTGGAGTGGGTGTGACCTTGTTGGAGGAGGTGCGTCACTGTGGGTGTGGGCTTTAAGACCCTCATCCTAGCTGCTTGGATATCAGTCTTCTCCTAGCAGCCTTCAGATGAAGATGTAGAACTCTCAGCTCTTCCTGCACCGTGCCTGCCTGGACGCTGCCATGCTCCCGGCTTGATGATAACGGACTGAACCTCTGAACCTGTAAGCCAGCCCCAATGAAATGTTGTCCTTGTAAGAGCTGCCTTGGTCATGGTGTCTGTTCACAGCAGTAAAACCCTAAGACAGCAGCAATAGCCTTATAGATATATGAAAAGGAGGCCTTCTGGACTCAGGGAGTTAGTAATGGTGTGAAGTGCAGCCCCACAGGCAGTCTGTCTCAAGTCCCAGCAGAAATCTAAAGCCAGGAGAGTGCCAAACCCTGTGTCTGACACTTGCTTCTGCACACAGTCCTGTGGTAAAAGTTACCTCATAACTAGGCACAATAAGAGAGCAAATAACTATTGATAAAACAGAACAAGTAATAGACAGTAATAAAAGCTACTTACAGGGCTGGGGAGATAAAATCCCAGCAGTCAAGAGCACTGGCTGCTCTTCCAGAGATTCCGTTACCAGCACCCACATGGTTACCCACGTGTGCCTTTAACAGCATTTCCAGAGGTTCTGATCCCTTTTTCTGGGCTCGGTGGATACTGTATACACATGATGCACAGGCATATGCTCAGGCACACACCCATACACAGAAAAGTAAAGAAAATAAAAAAAAAACTATTTAAAATGTGTGAATTATTTACTTCTAGAATTTCCCCTTACATTTAGACAGCAGTTAACTGAGTATAGCAGATACTGAGTGTCGTAGTCAGAGTTTGTATTCCTGCACAAACATCATGACCAAGAAGCAAGTTGAGGAGGAAAGGGTTTATTCAGCTTACACTTTCACATTGCTGTTCATCATCAAAGGAAGTCAGGACAGGAACTCAAGCAGGTCAGGAAGCAGGAGCTGACGCAGAGGCCATGGAGGGATGTTCCTTACTGGCTTGCTTCCCTGGCTTGCTCAGCATGCTTTCTTATAGAAACCAGGACTACCAGCCCAAGGATGGCACCACCCACAAGGGGCCCTCCAACCCTTGATCAGTAATTGAGAAAATGCCTTACAGCTGGATCTCATGGAGGCGTTTCCTCAAGGGAGGCTCCTTTCGCTGTGATAACTCCAGCTGTGTCAAATTGACAAGCAAAACCAGCCAGTACAGTGAAGAAAGCAAGCCTGTGGGTTGGGGCGGGTGCTGTAGCTGCTCTCAACGTCACTGTGGGACAGTGCCACACACAAAATTGCAACAAGCAAGTAAACAGCACAGCCTCACCCAGCTCAACTCTGCACAGTGCGGGTGCTTCTGGGTAAGGTGCATACACAGAAGTACAACGTAGTGTTTATATCTCATTTAAAAACAGTAAAAAGTGGGCCAACAAGAGGCTCAGGAGGAAGTCACTTGCTACAAAAGCCTAATGATCAGATTTGCTCTTCAGATCCCATGTGCTCTAATTTGCTTTCTGTTACTGTGATAAAACATTGACCAAAAACAACTTGGGGAGGAAAACATTTATTTAGTTCACAGATTTAGAGTCTGTTATCAGGGCAAGTCATGACAGGAACCTCAGGGCAGAAACCTGAAGGCAGGAACTAAAGCATAGGCCATGGGAAAGCGCTGTTCACGGGATTGCTCTGCATGGCTTGCTCAACCTGCTTTCTTCTACAACCCAGGACCACCTGCCCAGAGTTGTCAATGCTCACACTGAATTGGACCTTCCCACATCAGCCACCACACAAGGTTTGCCTACCAGCCAATCTGGCTGTGATAATTTATCAGTTGTGATTCTCTTCACAGATTATGTCTCAGTTTGTGTCAAGTTGACAAAGGCCAGCCAGCCTAGCATGTAAACGTGGAAGAGGGGAGCCAACTCAATAAGTTACCCTCTGAACCCTACATGTAAGCCCAGAACATATTCATACCACACACAATGATAACAATAACAACAGTATTAGTAATGAATAAAATGAAACCAACATGTGTTCTATGTTCTATAAAGTTGGGTGTGGCCAGTGGGTGTGGTCAGTTACCTCAGGTGAGGGTGTTGGGGAAGGACATGAGCCCACAGTTGGCAAGAAGCTAAGAACAAGAAGAGAAGAGGCCTTGGTGACCTAGAGGTCCCGAGACACTCTCTTCTTCACTCCACAAGGATAGAGCACCAAGTTCTTTCCTGTTCTGAACCTTCATTAAATCACTGCTCCTCTGGGAAAAGAGGTAGCAAAGTTCTCCTGTGTTTGTTAGGACTGGATCCCTTCATGTTGGCGGGTGTGGCCTTCCGGGACATGTGGAATTACTCAGAGTAACAGATGACCCTCGAGTGACCCCTGATGGAGGGAGAGAAGTGTCCACTTGTGCCTCAGTAGTCTGCTTTTGTCTTCTAGGTCTAATTGTGTCTGTGACTTCTGCCTCAATCTCTGTCCCCAAGAAGGTCAGCTCCCACCCGGAGTGAGGGGGGAGCAGGAAGGATCTGTGCCAGAGGGAACTGTGTGCAGTTGGGAAAGAGGCCCGAGGCCAATGAAGATCCCCTCCTCTCTCTCTAGAATGTTCGATCCTTAGGCAGCTGTTGATGTCTTCCTGCAGCCTGCTGGAGCTGAGGCTCTGCCCTTGCCCTTCAGCCCTTCTTCCTGGCTCTTGGGGACTCATCCAGGATGAGGTGCTCCCCATCGTTCCACAGTGCTCCCACTCCCTGGCTTTCCATTCCCTCCTAGGTGTTTGCTGCCATCCGCCTTGGTCTGTCCTCAGACCCTGGCTCAGGACTGTCACCACAGACAGGGCAGTGGTGAAGCCATGCAGTCAGTCCTCCTTTCTCTGCTGTTAGCATTGCAGGCTGGATAAATTGCGAGCAGAAGTGTCTCTGGCTGGAGGTTCTGGAGGCTCAGAAGTACAAGGGCAGAGTCCATTGTGCAAGGGCTCAGCTGAGCCACAACTAGACAGAAAGACAGCTGGATGGAAGCCAGGAAGCCACTCCTCTTCGAACAGCTTGATTTGTTCATGAGGATGGAAGACCTCACTGAGAGACTTCCTCTTAATATCACCTTCATGACTTCCTGAGTTATGTGAAGTCTGGAAGATCCACCCCCACTGCTGGATAGATTTGATCTACCCAGAGGAATCCATGCATGACTTCTAGAACTCACAGTCTGGCTTGCAAGCAAGACTCTGGTCTATTAGAGGTGGAACACTAAGCAAAATGTCCCTCCTATGTGTTGCTCCCACACTGGCATAACAGCAGGCCTCTTCCCTGGACAGGGCTGAACAGCGACTGCTCTGGAGTACAAGGGATGTTAGCTGTGGGGGAGGTCTGTGGTCTGTGGAGGGATGTCTGCTGGCTGTGGGGGTATGTCCTCTGGCTGTGGGGGGCAGTCAGGAAGCTGTGGGGATTCTGTAAGCTTGGAATTCTGCAGGGTATGGGGGATGCTGCAGACTCTGGGGGTGCCTATGGGCTGAGGGACCATTTTCAACACAACACAAGCCTGAACCAGGCAGGCCATGGTGCTCTCCAGGGTGTGGAAGCAAGGTGTTGAATGCAGTGATTACAGACAGCTGATCAATTAGCCGCAAGTCAATCCTGATTGTCAATCTGCATATTCAACCAGGAACATTAATTATGCACATTTATGCATCCTGCAGTTTTAACCCCAGACCTGCCGGAGAGGCGGGAGGGTGGGGCTGCACACTACAGCAGCCAATGGGCATTGTGTTAGGTGGAATACCACCTTCCATTAGTCAGTGAGCCGGTTCAGAGCTGTATTTCTGATTTAAGGTGGCGATCAGAAATCAGTTATCTAACCTTAGGCGTGCCTTGCATGGTATGACGTTGTTAAAAAGTAGCATTGTGTTTGGTGGCTACATTGTATCTTCAGCCACCCCCAAGGATGCTCCTCAGCTATGTCCTGCCCACCCTGGCAGCCATTTTCTTTCTGTGTTCCCTGGAGTTAGACCTCTATGGTTTTCCTGTGCTAGACTCCACTTTTTACCCACGTCCTCAAGTGTTTCCCTTGTACTGTGCCCTCAGGAGCATCCCAAATCCTTAAGATCTGGGGGCACAAAGCGATCAATTAACATACTTGGTGGGAGTGAAGTGTCAGGGGAGCAATGGTTTCTGGGATCGGTGGTTACTCACCTTGCATTTTGCAGAAGAGCAAATAAAAACCCAGAGACAGCAATGAACATATACTAGCCTGCCCAGCAAGCCAGGGAGGACTGAAAATCAGGACAGATTTTTAAAGTCAAAGTATCATCATGCTACTCCGTACAGAACCTGGCACAGAGGTGGAACTTGCAGAGTGCACAGGCACAGTCAAATACTAAAGGCGCCAACAAACCCTGCAGAAAAACAAATCGTTTTACTTGTGTGGGAGGCAGCTGTCCTTAAATTGTGCTTGACCTTAAAATCTGCTCATGACTATCGCACCTAAGATGTACTATATATTCATTAGGGCTTTTGACGAAGCTACTCACAGACCCACACTGGAAGTGACAAAAATTGTGTTAACTCTAAAGTGGATAATGAAAGTCCAGTGTGTCCACATGATGGAAAATCTAAAGCAGTGAAAATGTTAGCCCCATAGGACCTGTGCTCTGTTCCCAGTACACACACACACAAGAGCAGGTCATGCTGACATGCGCCTGCTACTGCAGCATTGGGTAGGAAGGGGCAAGGGATCCTTCGGCTTGCTGGACAGACATCTTGACCTAATTCCTGACTCCAGGTTCACTGAGAGACCTCGTAGGGGAGTGATTGAGGTAGCACCCATGTGCACACAAATGTCAAAAAGCCAGATGGCAATGGTGACCCGGGCCAGCGTGACATTGCTGTTGCAGTTACATAAAACTCAACCCTGCTCTTCTAGGTCACGGAATGTCACAGGTATGCAGTGAGACAGGAGAGCCACAAACCTATTTGCTTGTTAATCATTAGGTCACAGGCGATTGTGGGGTTTTGTACTTGCTGTACTTGGTGCCTAGGCATACACTGTAATTTGCACTTTCAGTCAGAGGCACGGCAGGGGTACAGCAGGGGCCTTGATACCACCATAGGGATGAGAAAGATGACAACCCTGTGAGTAACCTGAACAGTACAGCCCAGGGCCCAGCAGCAGACCAAAAGCATAGCCACGATGTCTCCCTGGACATAGCAGCACTGCAGCCCAAGGCATGGCAACAGTGCAACATCCCAGGGCCCAGCAGCATTGCAGCCCAGGGCCTAGCAACACTTTGGCCAAGTGTCTCCCTTGCTGCAGCTGAGCAAAGCTGGCTACCTCGCACAAGCAGGCAAGAATAACAAGTTATATTTGAAGGGAAGCGCTGCACACAAGCTAGATTGTGACATTAGCGGGTGATATAAATTCTTGCTACTCCAGAGGCTGAGGCAGGAGGATTGCTTAATCCCCAGAGTTTAAGACTGTCCTGGATAATACAGAAAGACTTTGTCTCTGAAAAACCAACAGTATTTTAGACACAATTGTGTGTGGTCCATAAGGCTTTGTAAGGGTGCGAATGAACTTTGTAAGGGTGAGTTTGTTTGCTGTGTGTCCCAGGTTGGCCTTTAACTCACCACTGTCCATAGATCTCTAGTGCTGGGATTGCAGGTGTAAGCTACCATGTTTGGCTCTGTACTTTTTGAATTGTTGTAGGGTGTACCAGAACTTATTCAGAATTTCTTATGGACGCTTTGGTCTTGTCACCTGCAGAAGTCATGGTTGCATCATGAGAGCCACTCTGTCACAGTTGCTCAGCAAGGTTCCTTATGATGCCGCTCCTCTGTCCCCTGTCAGTTCAGGCCTGTACAGTACAGCTGAGGGAGAAAGAGGCTGGTACTGGCTCTGTCTCAGAGAATGAGCAACTGAGTGGTCGAGAGCTGAAGGGAAGAGAGATGTCATGAGACAGCTGAGCGGGTGGCCATACCACCCTGCATTCCCTCAGTGCAAGGACTTCTGGCTCTGTAGCAGTCAATCCGGGGCCTTTTGACCTGTGGTGTTCAGAGCAATGGGCCAGCTGGGACTCATGGGGCCAGAGGAAGAGGCTGGCCAGAGCTGGAGAACCCCAGAAAGGCAGCCAGCACCACCCAAGGATGGAGTGCCAAGGGATGGTAAAGAGCCCTGGGAGCTACCTGGCCCTATGACCCACTTCTGGGGTTATTCCATGTAAGGTAAGCCTAGTGGCAGTGATCCCGTGGTGAGCAGGACCCTAGATCTCCAGGCTCCAGCCCTCTGGCCTCTCCTCATGTTTTCTGTCTGGCCAGGCATGCCTGGCCGAGCTGAGGAACACAGGCCCCTTCAGAAGCACCTCCCACCCCCAGTCTGGGGACCAGCAGAGCCCTGACAGGCTCTGGAGGAAAGCGGGTCCCAGGCCCAGCTGTGTAAATGTTTTCGGTTTTCCTGCTGAGCCTCAGGCTTGAGTCGGTGCCAAGACAAGCCTGGCCACAGTTTTCTTTGGCAAGGCTGAGGCTTGGGAATGTCGGGGAACTTTCCAAGAGGGATGGTGTGTCTCAGGCCCTGGGGTGTCTGGGTGTACTGTGCCATCCCGGAGTGTTGTATCTTTGTTAGATTCCTGAGCCAAGGTTGCCTGGTGGGAGGGGGCTCTCTCCTAGTGACCCCTTCCTCCAAGGAACAGTAGGGGGTGGCTGGAGGCTCCAGGCAGTTCCTTCAGTTGCCATGGTGTGGTGGTGGTGGTGGTTATCAGAGTCCAGAAGATGATGGGCTTGTAGGAGAGGTGTGGACTCTCACTGGTCCTACACTGGAAACACACCCATCTAACCATGGTGGGGTTCTTGCTTTGGCTTGGGTCCTTTTGGCTAGCTGGGACATCAGAGCTTTCTGGCTGGATCCCACAGGAGGGAAAGTCTGGAGGGAGGGCTCAAATGACAATGGCTACTTCCAGGGTTGGAACTGCCTAGGAGTGAGGCAACATGGAAGGGTGGGGACTGTAACAGGCATAGAGATGGAGTTTGAGCTGGTTCGGCAGGGCAAAGTGTCTTGGTTCTAGTTGACATTGGCTCTCAGTAGGCATGATTCTGGTGTGGGTGTATGTGCATGCATACATTTATGTGTGTGCATTCATGTGTGTGTGCATGTGTGCAATCATGTGTGTGCATGCATGCATACATGTGTGTGTGTGTGCAGTGCATGCATACATGTGGATGTCCGTGTGTGCCTTGTTTGTGTGTGTGTGTGTGTGTGT
Organism: Montemys delectorum; assembly: GCA_019843815.1. Taxonomy (NCBI): domain Eukaryota; kingdom Metazoa; phylum Chordata; class Mammalia; order Rodentia; family Muridae; genus Montemys; species Montemys delectorum. The sequence goes on from JADRCD010238827.1 coordinate 11,706, forward strand.
GTGTGTGTGTGTGTATTTTCAATACTAGGGATAATTCGAGGGCCTCCTCTAGGCAAGCACTCTGTTACCATGGAGAGCTTTTTTTTTTTTTTAAGATTTATTTATTTATTTTATGTGTATGAGTACACTGTAGCTGTACAGATGGTCGTGAGGCATCGTGTGGCTGCTGGGTACTGAACTCAGGACAGCCCCGCTTGCTCCAGCCCCACTCGTTCCAGCGTAATACACTGTAGCTGTTTTCAGACGTACCAGAAGAGGGCGTCAGATCTCACTACAGGTGGTTGTGAGCCACCATGTGGTTCCTGGGATCTGAACTCAGTACCTTCGGAAGAGCAGTCAGTGCTCTTACCTGCTGAGCCATCTCTCCAGCCCCTAGCTTTCCTTTTCACCTTTTGGAGACAGGGTCTCACTAAGTTGCCCACGTCAGTAGGGGTCAGAGTGTTCCTCATCTGGCTGTGCCCCAGCTCCGGTTGAAGTCAAGGGCCTTGGCATGGGGTGGTGGCTTCATTTATTCATTGTTTATCTGTTCACATGCTCACTGGTCACTCTGCTTTGCTTTTTAGTTCTACCCTGTGCCAGGTACCCTGCCGTATACTCGGCTGGGTTTAATGAGGCTGCAGACAGGGCGTGGCTAAGCTGCTATGAGTTTCCATTACTGACATCCGTTCCCGTTCCCTACAGCTCCCTGAGTCACACATGGCCAAGACTAGGCTGGGACTATAAAAGAGAATCTTAGGAGCCTGTCTTTGGGGTAGAGCCTAGACCCATGGGCCTCAGTGAGATGCTCTGATTTTCTACATGAGCACAGGATTGACAATTCTGAGGTAACCTGTGTCGTGGATTACAGTGCGACTGGCATAATAGTCTCTGTTTTTGAAGTTACCAGGCTGGTGGAAGGTGGCATCCATGTAGTACTGGGACATGGGGTCAGAGTGAGAGTGGCCCCCCCCCCCCTGTGGCCCCCAGCAATGTGACACATCCCACAGCCTCTGCGTGGGAATCAGAACGTGGCCGTCAAAACACAGAGCTAGGACAGAAGGTGTTGATTGAGGCAGGGAGGCATACAAGCACCAGGTTCTCAATGGGTGTCTCTGGTCTCTTCCCTTGGTGACAATTCTTACTGCAGGGAGCCCATGGCAGGTGTGAGTGACATCCATCCCCGTGCATACAGCTCTTTGCAGAGCTCTGCCTTCATAACTAGCACAAACCACGCCACTCTTCCATCACACGAAAGGAGAGACTGAGGTTCAGGCAGACGAGGCCATCCGACTGATGAGCATAGCAGGCCAGGCTGAGTCTTGTCTGAACAGCTTCAGGGTGCATGCACGTGCACCCCTATAGTAGGAAAGTAATAGAGCCGGCCGGGCCTGCCCATGCATCTCCAGCTATGACAGAGACTAGGGTTCTCTGTCCTCCGATCCTTAGCCTTGAAGGCTACAGACCGGTACTCCAGAACACTGTCCCAACTATGTGTCCCCTCGCCCCACTCCAAGCTCACCTTACCTTTTCTCAGTGTCACAAAAGTCTGATGAGATGGGTGTCCTCCAGGACAGTCCTGTGGCCTTGGCCAGCCTGCAGTGTGGGCACCACCTGGGGGCCTCTAAGGAGCCTGGCAGGGATGGGAAAGAAGGTTCTTCCCAGCATAATGAAGCGGGAGGAGACTGATAGAAATGCTAATTTCATTACCCATGTGCATAATTACAGTCTCCAAGTTGGCAGCTTGCTAGGCAGTGACAGGAGGCAAGGGGAAATTTACCTAACTTTTGAGAGATACGTGTGGTGTGATTAATTCACTCCAGGCCACAGCACAAGACACCCAGAGCCCCTACCTTTTCAGTGAGATGTGGCCTCCCTGTCTGCCACAGTCAGGTTGGACAAGCTGGAGAGTTGCCGAGATGACAGGAGCTCATGAGGTGTAAGAAGGAAGTGTGGGCAACCTGGCGGTGAGAAGCCAGCCTGGAGGGCTGCCTGAGAGAGGCAGCATGCTGGTCTGGAGGGACAACGGGACAGTTGGTTGAGGGGATGGATGGGGAAGGCTGAGAAGGGGTTGGGGTGCCTGTTTAGGTCCATGTGATAATGGGGAGGGAGGTATGCTCAGTGGGCTGCGTGCTGCTGCCCCTGCCCAGACCACACCGCTGAGGGCTGGAGAGGGAGGGCTTCTGAGCCCCATTTGGTGCCTGACCCAGGCTGGACACCCAGCAGGGGATGCTGGGGAAGCTGGGGATCCAAGCAAAGACTCCTCCCCTAAGATGGGGGCATTTGGAATGCAAGCCTCTGAGCAGGCAGAAGGGGCCCCCAGGGGCCCTGCATTAACAAAGCAGCTCTGGCCTCCCCCACCACATGGGGGGATTTTTTGCAGAGGGGTCTTCAGCAATGGGGGGGGGTGGCTGGAAGTTCTTAATGAGGCTGGTGGTGGTCACCCCTCCCCCACAGCAAGACACCAGCTGCACAAACAGATCTGGAGGGGGAAACCAGGGGGATGCTGTATGGAAGGAGGGCAGCTGCTGGGTGTGCACTCTCGTGTATGTATGTGTGTGTGTGGGGGGGTGTCGGTGGGGGGGCATGTGTATGCATGTGTGTGTATAAGTGTGTTGTGTGCATGTGTGTACATGCATGTGTGTGTGTGCATGTGTGTGCACGTATGTGTATGGGCATGTGTATGCGTGTGTGTGTGTGTGTGTGTGTGTGAGGGTGTGAGGGTGTGCATGTGGGGGGCTTGTGGAGGGAATGTGTATGCATGTGTGTGTGTGTGCATTACACATGCATATGTGTGTGTACATAGAATATGAGTTTATATGAGTATGTGGGCATATGTGTCTGTGTGTAGTGTGTGTGTGTATGTTTATATGATGTGAGTGTATGCCCATTCATACATGGAAACATGGATGTGAGAGCATGCCTAAAGAGACAAACCAGCTGGTACTGGTTGACATGTATGCTGCCAGGAGCCACAGCCAGGCCAGAAGAGGTTCCTAGATGCTTTGGGGGTACACAGGCCTCTGGGGTTCTTTAAGACCCCGTGAGGGGTCTGTGAAATGGACGCTCCCTTTAGCAAAGTCATACACCTGTGTGTGAGGCACAGGCAGAATGAGGATGATTCTAGAAGGGATCCTGGCAAATGTGTAACTGACAGAGTCGGGGTCTTCCTGACTTTGGAGAAAGAAATCAGGGAAGCCATGTTTTAGAGAGTGGGTGAGGTGAAAAGTGGGAGAGAGCTTTAAAGCACCCGGCCACGTGTGCCTTGAGAGACTGAGGCAGGAGGATTGCAGACGGACGCCAGAGCACATTCACACCTCAGCAGAGTGGAATACACTCCACCCTTCAACCCTGCCTTCATTTCCCTGTTGTGTACAATGGACAAGATGACCCGGTGGCCTAACCAGGTCCTGTATGGCGTTGAACTGCTGCAGTTTGGGGCAGATGAATCTGATGCCATGGGAATGTCATGTTACGAGGGAAGCCAGGAGGCTGTTCTGGAAGCACAGCTCTGTCGGGGATCTTGGCTCTATGTCTCTGACTATCAGACTCCTCATCTGTACCGTGTGAGGGAGGAATATATCTTAGTATCTGGCCCACAAGAAGCCTGGACGCCTCACGCATGTGCTCTGTGGATACCTGGGATTCGTGTACCCTCTGGGATGTCATTCAATAGGAATCACCAAACAGCTTTTGAAAAGCAGTCAAGCCATGTCCATTCTTGCAGTCTTCTTGACTCCTGGCATCATGGAACCACCAGGGATCTACAGGAAACGTTTGCTGAACAATCCTGTTACAGTCCATATATGGGTGTGTATGTGCCTGTGCCCATAAGTGTCTGCAGGCTGATATGCATATGAGGGAACACAGGTATTTGGCACAGGTCTACACATGGACCCTGAAGTATGGTAGGACCAGGTCACTGTGTGTGCAGCCAATGGACCTGAGCTCCCACGTGGAACAACACACACTATATAACTCCACATGACAGAAAGTGAAGGGCTTCTTACTCAGGTGTGAGCTTGTGGTTGTCACCCAGAGGGTTAGAAAATGTGCAGGGCTGGGTGCTGGGGACACACAGATCTGAGGTGGACCTTCAACTCTCTCCCAGTTCTTTTTGTGACCTGGGCCTATGGTTTTCCCTCCAGAGCCTCTGTTTTCTCTCTGTGAAGCCTGTGATGTTGCATCTCTCCTGTGTAGATTTGGGTGGGATGAGATGTCAAAAGTAACAGGTGCAGAATACTGTGCCCAATGCCTGGCATGGTGAATATGTTCAATTCACAGATGTATAAAAGCCCCGTGCACCAATGGGCTTTGAGTTTGGAGCACACCAGGCTAGGGGCTGACTATCTGAGCCTGCCCTATGCATGTGTTTATCTGTCTACTCATCTGTGTATCTACCTATCCACCATTCATCCATCTACCCACCCACCCATCCACTCATCCATCCATCCACTCACCCACCCACCCATCCA